>DWEI01000229.1:0-25003 GCA_018245875.1 Mysoria ambigua | reverse complement strand
TTCATCAAAACAGTTGAACCCCTAGTAATGAAGTTTTGCGTTTTAGTTTAATTTATTTAATATTGGTGCACCGGAAACACACACCACGGAAACTGAAACTGGTGATTTTTTACTTACTCAACTGATTATCTTTTAGCTTTTTTTGAGACAAATTGAATTTTTGGACTAATTTACCTCGGATAGGTCAGAAATCAGTCCAAAAAGAACATACGTGAATTCAGCCGACACGTAATTTAATCATATTCAGTGCCCTGATTTTACAATGGATCCCTTGGATAGCCCTTAGCTGTATTTAAAACCACCAACTGAATATAAAAAAACACAAATGGTTTCCAAACTATACATCGTTTATCACGACACCCTTCTCGGGACGAAATAATTACGGCCATAGTCTCAGTCCACTATCGGGCTGGCCAGCCCTGAAGGATTTTTCCCACAATCGAATATGATAAATCAAATTTAGTCCGAAAACAAAAAAGCATATGTGCGAAACCCGCATGCTGCAATGTTCGCTGCGCCCTAGAGCGTCTTTTAATGTCCGAGCGCCGCACGCCACGAGTCGTCATTGACCTGCAGTCAGCCGTCATCGGCGCGCGTCACGTTACAATCAGGAGGCTAATAGAAGTGTGCGTCGTGCCATTTAAAACAAGGACCAATTATATCGAGGCTCATGTCAACGGGCAATTATATAAACATATATACACACATATCGTATTGTTGAGATTTTTAGAATTTACGAAACGCACTCGGTCAGCGTGGCAAAGTATGGTCTTGATCGTTCTCAATCGGAGTTAATTATTCAACACAGGAACGTCTTCTTATAAACAACACAATACGAAACGTCGATGAATGTTTCACGACTGTACCTCCCCGATGGGGTAGACAGAGTGAAGTAGGTACCTACGTCCACTTTAATCCAGTTATGTTTTACGTCCCATGTAATAGGCGATATTAATTTATATATCTTAATTAAACTATTACAATTTACATTTAACTGTACTTCAATTATCAGTGGGCATTAAAATTCCGTATAAACATACACTGATACCTATATTTGTTTAATTCACATAAACAACGCGACTTATCAAACATAACCCATTTACAGCGCTAATAACGATCTGTTTACATATACACAGCATCGTGTTTATATATTACATATGTACATGACATGGTAATACATGATCATGTTTACTTATGCTATCCAGTTGACACAGTTATATTTACTTGTATTTAGGTAAATTTAAAATTGAAAACAGTAATTTGCTTCAAGACTAACTCGCTGAGCGCGATTGGTTATCATGTAGTTCTGGGTTCACATCCAGGTTGCGTACTGTCGAAATTTTTAAATTAGATACTCTAGCAGCGTCTCGTGTGCTCAGTGTATGGCAATAGACATTCCATATACACTCCTCTGTATATCTCTTCGGGGATTACATGCATGAAGTTACGTTACTTGCAAGGGTTGTACACTGTAAGAGAAAATACTATGGAAAGAAGCGTGAAGTAACCCCAAGATACTGGGCCGGAGTTGCAGAGTTCCAAGCGCAGAATCGCTGGGCTTATACAATTGTTGACGGATTACTGTCCACAGGAAAATATATGTATACACGCACGCGCTGTGATAAATAGCTAGTTCTATACTGCGCATTAACTTCGTAACATTATAATCCACTGTATACGAATCTATACGGTGTCTGCGACAGACATCGCATATACGTAGCTACGTACATATAAGTTACCTATAAACAACATTGAACATTAATACATATATTCGGGGGATCCATTGGGAAACGAGTCATACTCCAATATCTTTGCGTGGTACATTCGAGTCGAAAAATATATTCCATTAACGCGTGGAACAATTCGTGGCGGGTACGGTCGCGCACGTAAACCTTACGCGAATACCAATATTAATATGTAATACGACTCGTGTACATACTAATATAGAGTTCTGTGTGTGTGTAATCGAAACGAGAGTACTCGAGAGATGTTACACGCACCTGAACATCAAAGCGTCATCAGTATAATTAAGATTTGGATCCGATTTCTGTTTCAATATTATTTGCTACGTTTTATATTTACATCCATATTATGTTCGCCTCGTAAATATAATTGAGGAAAGGAGGAATAAGACAAGCAGGATTCTTCGATATGTTTACCTGCAGCTATATAGCAAATAAAACTTAATTCCTTCGAACCCCATACTCGCAGACTAAAATCTATACCACTGAGCCACTGCTTACATAGAACTTGAAATATCGAGTATGAATTGCCAACGCATCACAACAACTTTCTGTTACACTTTAATATAATGATGTATTAGTACAAAAAAGTGTAAAAAATACAAAATAAAATGAATGAGGTATTTAACTTAATTTGTCGTATACCGTCGTTTAAGGCACGCGTCCCAGTTACTACGCCCTAAAAGGTACACGTGTAGGGCGTTAACGAGCAGTTTCGTCTAACACAGGGCTACACCAAATTGCTAAATACATAAAATAGAGGTGATTTGCAAAATAGTTTACGCGCGCGTCGGCAACCCTAGAGTAAATAACCATAATATTATCACCCTGCCGAACACGCGGTTTATTTTATTGAGAGATATCTAAATGTTTCAGCATCTTCTCGCAGTACACATTACACAGGGTACCTAATACATATAATGTTACAAATGACATTAACAACGATCAATGTAAAAGTAATGCGAGATGTAGACTATGGAATTTGAGTTGGGAATTTTTGTAATTTTTCCCATGATGATAGCAACCCTGGCGCAGGAATGCTCACCGCATCACTTATATTTAGTCAGGTGGCAATGCAGCTGGTTTAATTACCGTTATCGCGCTCTGTGGTATTTTACCTATATATGTATGTGGTATTTGGAAACATATTAACAATTATATTTGATTGCTTGTAAAAATGTTCTTTAACTACGCTCTAGAAAGTTTCATTAAGATATTTATGTCGAGAATGTTGAAATTGATATTTTGATACTAATGAAATTTATACAACTTAACAAATTTAAACAATTTTAGATAATGTCATTTATATATATGAAGTTTTACGAATAAAAGAATTCATTATCATTAAACATAACTGTATGATTTGGAGAAAACCTTATGCAGGGGGTGACTAACTAACGTCAGTTGCAATTGTAAAAGTGTCTATTAAATGTTGTATGAAAACCCACATACTGTCAGTATTAATAGCAATTTTCAAAAGCAGTGAGTAAGAGATATATGGGATTCATTTACTACAGTAAAAATTTGAGAAAGTTATGAAAAATTTATAAATACAAATTCTAGTAATTTTCATATGATCTCGTAACAATTTAATATATTATAAATTAATACTAATAACTTCATATATTACCGTTAGACTAGACCTGTTCACATAACATAGAGACAACTGATTGCTGTTTAAAATTAAGCCAAGTGCTGTCATGAACCCTTGTAACTACGGAGTAACGTGATTAACTTTAAATAGGCAGTCAAAAAATAAACCATTTCTCTAAATTTCTTTTTAACGACGAACATAACGATGTTTCGTTTTGTTTTGACTGATAACTGTCCTCGTCACAGCGCTGCACCAGAGCTGGAGTTTACGTTATTTTCAATATGAACAAGATCTGACAGCAACTTTTCCAGGGCTAATTTGAATCAAAAGTAAGCAGAAAGTGGTATCATAATGGGACTTAACATAAAAGTACTTAACGTAAAAAAAGGGACTTAACATAAAGGTTAAATAATTGTCCCTTAGGTAACCTAATTGAACTTAACTAGACGACTGATAAAGTAAAAATGTGATATAGAGATACCTACATATAAACACATACATAAATGTTTTTTTTACCACACAAACAGAGCAAATTATTTTTTTACTAACCGAGACAGAGTAAGTAATTGTGCTCATTACGAAAATTTGACCCGGATGGTTATTGAACCTGCGATCCTTCCTTAATCGTCCGCTTTCAGAACCACTGAACCAACGGGGCAAGATGATAACTTACATACATGAGCGAGTATTACGAACGCAAAAAGCTTCTACATACGTTGCAAAAATCGTGGGCGGCATAAAGCAACTGGGTCCTACAACCGGGCCGCCGAATCCTTTGAAAGGCGCTGCTGGGAATTGGATCGCGTCGTTTTTAAAGCCGTACACGAGGAAAGGCACAGTCGAGACGTTCACTCGTGAACTGGAGCACGTTGTGTATGTTAAAATTCTAAACGAATTTCATATACATATGTATTTCTATAATGTTTACACACGCTTAATAAAATGAATATGAAAAGTTTTAATACACAAACACAAAGGTATTTTCCTTATATTCACTAAAGTTAAGATACCTTTCTAGACACATATTTAACTGGCACAGGTCACGTGCCCGGTGTACAGCAGTAGGCTCAGCCCCTATCGAGCGGTTGGACGTAAATATAACTAAAATGTGAGCCTGTAGTAGGAGCAGGAGCGCAATACATGACAACAAAAATTATACAACTCCACATTTTGCTTACGGACGTTTTGCTTTTTTGTATGATGATTGTAGGAAAAGCGACGCTCGCAAATAAATAGCTAAAAAAGACTATACTATGTCTGTGTAAGGTACTAACGACTAAATATTGAGTTAAAGTTTAACAATGGGTTAAAAGTTTAATAGCAATAGGCCGAGCCAACGAGATAATATCCACAAAAGATAAGATAGTAG
Organism: Mysoria ambigua; assembly: GCA_018245875.1. Lineage (NCBI taxonomy): Eukaryota > Metazoa > Arthropoda > Insecta > Lepidoptera > Hesperiidae > Mysoria > Mysoria ambigua. Next base: position 20,298 of record DWEI01000229.1, on the reverse strand, counting down.
TGACAGGTTAGCGAGTTAAGATTTTAGCCTCTCATTCCATTGATCTTGTTTCAAATCCTAAGGTGAATAAGTACGTTTATTTATTACATGCATATTGAAGACTAAATATACATTTCACTTGCTGTATTGGTCAAGGAAATTGGTCATCATCCGTCTCATTTTGCCAGGAAACCAGTAACAGAACCAACAGTGAAACATTGAAGAGGCTGATAATGATAATATCTGTTAGTCTAAAAATGCGGTCTAGATACAGCTACATATCCTGACCTCTTAAAGACAGCATCAGCGGTGTGAGAAGCGGTGCGCAGCGCGAGGATTATGGGCAAAAATCAGTCCGGGGAACCCTGCGTCCAGCTGTGGGCTTAAATAGATCTATGACGACAATAATGCCCGATCACACAGCGTAAGAAGTCGCGAGATGAAAGCTTGTACTACACAATGGAAAGTTTAGACAAAACAGACGAATGGCATTCACTGTACAGACGTCTGGTCGAACGATTGTAACTTGCTTCATACAAAAAGCAGTTGGTTTTACTCTTGTTTTTTGTTCCCTTGCTTTTTTATTGTATCCCACGTTTCCTCGTTCTGTTTTGATTCTTTGTTATTACATTGCGGAACAAAATTATAAACGCTGGTTGCTTGGCTGTGCGGTACCTCGATTGATGCAAAACAATATTATATGCGCTTAGTGTGATGTGGTAGGCAGGTTCGATAGCAATACATTTGATATCGTTTCGATATTGAATTTAAATCCCATTGGAGTATTTCATACAAACGTTCTTTATCAAAGAATATTTTTTACGTGTATTTGTGTCGTAATAGATTATGTCGTAATAGAAATTATAATTCGACCACATAATATAATGTTGATAACTGAAAAACTGTAATCTGAAAATAGGGAGTACTGTTTTTGTATTTATTTATATAATACTGTTTTTGTATTTATTTACTGATTTCTATCCTATTTGTATCTATGCATAGACGACGCGTTAATCTTACAACAAAACCTACAAAAATTGTATATATAACCTCACGCATACTATTATTTCAATACGAGCATTAAAGGTATCAGCAGCAGGAAAACAAAATAAACGTATATAAATAACCGCCCTGCACTCTATGTATGGCTAATTTCCGAACAAAATTATGAACTCCTTGTGTAATTTTAATAATGTAATAATTTTAACCGCAAAATACCATAAAATCAACACAACACCGTTTTTGTACCAACATTAACAAATTTGTAAATCGAACTGAATGAATATATCACCATACACCGTGTACATACACTGCACCACCAGTTATAATCACAATATGACTTAATATTACACTTATTGTTCATTAGCTCACTATAAATCGAGTGACAATAAAAACGGTCAATACGTCTGCGCGCGCGCACGCTTGACAGCCAACTGACGTTTGCGGTTGAGCGCGGGAAATTCGTAAACATCGCGTAAGAAAGAGACGCACGTATGCACAAGAGGGAGATAGCCGGTGATTTGTTTATACGCAATCATAGCTCAGTGTTTGTAAATTCGTTATAGATTGTGCACAGCAGATGCGGCATTGGCGTAATGTCACGGTCGCTGTCTCACTGCGACATGGCTGGAGGATAATGTAACTTACAAAAGCATCTAAATGATATCGTTAAATGATAACTACTGTAATATAACGTAACAGTAAAACAGTTACTTATGTGCGAGCTTTACAAAAAAGCGAAACGAAAAATAAAAGATAAGTGATTACGAGTATAAACTTGAACAACTTCATTGTATCAAAGCTTACGTGTGATTCTTTTAGTATTAAGACCGTTTTTGACGCAAGCTGCGGATGAAAACCGTCCTGTATTCGTCACAACATTTTTTTTTTTATAAAATATATAACATTTTTGGCCTGAAGTCTAACGAAGTCGTAAACGAGGCCAAATATACCAATTTCTTTTAGATAGCTCCACGTGCTTCCCTAATTAAAGGAAATCAAATCAATCAATATGTAAATAATAACAACATGTTATAATAATATGTTAAAATATTATATAAACCGTAACATCAGGTCTGTTATCCCCGAAAAGATAAGCAAAACAGTGTAGTACAAGCCCACGTTTCACCAGTAACGTTTACGTCCCACTACGGTATATTTGATAAGCCTAGTGACATGCGGCGGGTACACATCCAGGCTCGAAGCCCTAGAATATCGAAATTATTATAATCCAGTAGTGCCCGACCCGGGATTTGAATCAAGACACGATCAACGAAGCAGTTTAATATGATATAATAACATAAATAATGCGAGGAGGTTTACAAATTAATTAAAACAATTGAAGGGAACGTATAAAGTTAACAATTTGAAGTCAATCAAAATTTCAATTTGAATATCAAGAAGTTCATGTCATACAGGTCCATACATAAGTGAATACATACAATATATTGAAATTTATCTATAATATTATTTTTATACATACATAAAAATACTAATAATTCTAATACGATGAATTGTATTGTTGATGGATTTAAAAATAAATTATAGGTACATGTTATGCGTTCAAAAATTTCGGAGAGTGCAATGAACTAAATATCTTTTGTTTATCCTACGACTATCATGTCTGGGAAATATCTCACTCTCCGTATGATTACATTAAACGATGTGAAATTTATTAAGACGTATTTGGCTGCAGAGGAAGCGAACGTCATATGTGATGTATCTGTTCTATTGTGCCTTGTTTACTCAGGGTCCGAAGAAAACTAATATTACTTCATTATACTTTTGGATATAATACATTTAAAATAATTTCAAAATCAGACACAAAAAAAAATATTTTATATAAAACGTGCTATCATTTGACAGCTTCGTTCATCGTGCCGGTCGGAAGAGGTCCTTTGTTCAAATTCCCGGTTTATTGGATTTTCTGATTTAGATTTTCTAGTTTTGGCTCGGAGTCTAGAAATATGTCCGATATAAAGCAATAAGTTCACCACCACCGTAGTGAAACATAAACGTAACTGGTGAAATGTGGGAGTGCACTGCGTACCTCTGCCTACCTCTTCGAGGATTATAGACGTGATGTTATATTGCTGTTATTCATTTAGTGTTCACACAAATGTTTTTCAATCAAAACATTTGAAACGTTACGAACCTCTGAACCGATGCTTACTCTATAAAGTTTACATGAGAAGTTTTATTAAGATGAATCCGGCTTCAGAGGAAGCGAGTGTCAAGTGAGATTAATGGTACACCTCTGTTAATATACAATGGTGTGAATGTACATATGTAATTTTTTATATGCAGAATCATTTATACAATTAGTATTAGGTTATTAAGATTATATCTGAACGAGGTTATCGTTCTTTGTGAGAACGGGAGTAGTAAAGAGTACTGTAAAACTGACCGTTTAGGTTTCTAGTATTTTTGAACATTAAAAACTTGAATTCGATCACAAAAAAACACTCAATAATATTTTTCGCATTTACAATCGCGCTCTTACAAAGGTAGTTTTCAATACTGAAACCAATTAGACTCGAAAATGGGATTTAAATTAAAAGTTCTGACTGTTCTAGTGAATATTGTGTAACTCCATCCAAGAAACATTATTTTTTATTATGTGATAAAATTGAATTGTGTGGTATTATCTCACCTTTCTTAATTGTTATCTCAATCCATTAAGCTGGTTTCCATAACTGTACAATCTGCTAATTTAATCAATGCTACTTTATTCTTTGTATAAAAAGAAACATGATAGTATCGACGATTTACGCTAGATGGCAGCGCACGCATCCAACGCGTATTGCCATGCTTACCGCTTACAAAATGACGCTTAAAAATAACGTAACGTAACTTCACGCCTGTCATCCCCGAAGGGGTAGGCAGAGGAATGCAGAACATTCCCACGATTCATAAGTTACGTTTACGTCCCATTATGTAAGAGGTGGTGAGCCTATTGCCATACATCGGGCACATATCCAAACTCCGAATGAATAATAGAAAATTTAAATTAGATGATTTTGTCGAGTTCGACCCGGGAATCGAACCCGGGACCTTCCGATCGGCAGTCGCACCCGCAACCAACACGTCCAACGAGGCAGTTGGTCGAGTTGGTTGCGCTTAATAGTATTACTGAAAAATAAAAATATACAAATGCAAAAGTAGTTCCACATTCACTTGGACAGCATGGCGTGCTGTGCTCCAGTTTCCCGCAGTGACGGTAGACCTGACTGATCATAGTAATCATCATTAATTGGACGCGATGTTCACTATTATCATTATAGCATCACATCACGCGCACGAGGGGTAGCCATTGAGCGCCGAGTTCCATATACCGCTCTCTTTGACACCTCACGCGCTTATTCTACATTGATCATTATCTTCATACAAGTTGCCTGATATCGGAGACTTATGACACCTCCGTCAAGCATTGAATGTAACCGCGTCCATTGTGCTAATATATGAAAGTTTTTCAGATTGAATTTTCATTTCGTGCACAAAAAAGTATTGTTTTAATTAAGAGTGATGATGTAAAACGACGTGGTAAAATGACAATCATAAAACTTCGCATTTAACCACCGTCATCGTGACCTTATTGCTAACACTATAAGGTCCAAATTGTAATCCAATGTGGCGTCATTAGGAAACCATTTAGGTCGAGATGGAAAAGTGTTTCGTGTTATCTGTGCAGTGCACGCGTGACGTCATTCTGTTCAGCTGGGGTCAAGAGAGTTCAGATGTGAATGAACAGAGAGAAAAAACAGTTTTTCAAGTTGCGATTTTCTTAAGCTATATATGAAATTTGAAAAAGATACAAAAACTGCGGTGGTATCTGATATTTTAACATTATTATGATTAAGACATTTTTTCATTCTTATATTATTATGCCAGGGTTCTTAAAAGATAGCTAGAGAGAAAGGATTGTTAAAAATTTCTCTCCTTACAAAGCTAACGTAATTTTACTAGGACTATTTTGCGAAACTTTATCATCAACAGCAATATCTATTACAGTTAATTATCTCTACCCATAATAATAATAATAATATTTAATTTGCACCATATATTAACAGATTATTATTTTTTATGTATGGAAATGAAAGATAAGTAAATATAACAACATTTACATAGCTAAATTTAAACTATGAAAATATTTCAGATCTAAGTTTAGTAATATCTATGTGGCCGAATTTCTGAACAGAGATACATTTTTCAGCAGCTTATGAGTGGGCTATATGTAGTGGTGCTTAAGCCGCTACGTTAGGGCCTGCGGCGAATGAAGAGCGAGCAACTTGTAAGGGGTCGACATACATCCGCTGCAGTAGAATGCTGTGCCTTCACACGTCGTGTTCAAACTAGAGTTGACACGAATAATTTATTGCAAAAACGTAGTTACAGATAGATGAAGGTGTGCAAGGAGACCAAGGCACGTGCGTGTTCCCCAAATCGGTCAGACACTCCCTGACGAGAGTCAGAAGATTACGAAACAGACATACGTTTATGAAGAGAGACGAATGAAGAAAAATGAAGTCGGGTCTGTTAGGACGGCAATATTTAGCACCCTAGTGTTCTCCGGCTAATCCGTAGGGGGACTAAGCTGGTATGCCTAGCTGTTAAATTTGCTAGATACATCTTACAAAACGACCACATCAATACGCGTTCAGAACTTTTCTGGGATATACTTACGGAACCGTTAGCATCCGCCTGTGTAACAACGGAAGTTTCAATTACCTGGAAAAAATAAAATGTCCGTCAGTATAAGATCGTAATATCATATAGATTAAAACTTGTGAATATAATAAAATGAAAAAAATCATTCTTCAATCATCATCAATAATTTTTAGCATCTCACCGCTGGACACAGATCTCTTCTCTTTATGACGTAGAACTCGACCAGACTGTAATGAAGACCATAATAATAGTTGATCCATTTTACTATTACGTATTCTCTGGGTCCGGCCTAGCAAACATTCAAAAAAAAACATACATACATACACACACATACATTATAGTCCACCCATCATACCCAGTTTTAAGTACATTCTACAAGTCTTAATTTTCTGGAAGAAACAGGAATATAGGGTAAAATCCAAAGCGGCACGCCAAAGAGTACCTCTTAACTATCATGCTCTAACATACCCAGTTTCCTTTTTAACTACCGTAACTTTAAAGTACCATAAAAGGGACTGTTATGTCAGAATGAGGTACACATACACATGTACAAACTCCGAGCACGCTGTAGACAATGGAAAACCGCCCCGAGATTGTTGCTTGCGTGCTCCAGTGCAATTCAGCTTTCATCCGCTAGAGGGCACTGGTTGTTAAGGAAACGTTCTACTTCTATAGCGGGTGGAAAATTAATGTACCTCGAGCATTTTAAAAACAAGATCTCGCAGATTTTCAGCGCTTGCTTGTAGGAAACGATGGGAAAGTCGATATAACGGGTAATATGAGCGGCTAAACGTGTTGCTCTGTCTATTTAATATTCGATCCTGCTTTGTATGTCAATACTCTAGATCATACAAAATTAAGTTCTAAACTGTGTACAGAAAGTTTTATAGCTCTCAAGAGAGTATTGGTTTACTGACTAGTTTCATTACAAGACGAGAAGCCTGATCGAGTTTAGACTTTCATTTAAACTACATTTGGAAGATATATACTTAATAAATATGGAAAACACTTCGCCTTACGCTTGTCATGCTTAGAAAAGACTCTTTCCCAACAATGAGACTCTAATAACAAGATGTACCAAAAAGTGTAAAAAACAAAAACATAATTTTTTATGCACAAAATATCTACAAGTGATAAATTGAACCTATGTATTAGATAATGGAGAAACATTGCGATTTATTCTTCACTGCTCTACTTCTACGAACCCAGCGTATATTGTAAAGAATACGTTTGAATCCAACACGAATATCATCACGTAGGGTCCCTTACGCGTTAGGTAGAGAGCATTGGGTGTTAAATATGTATATTCTTAAAAACCTGATTTGTATCTTCTATTCGTCATTCTAATACACGTATAACGTTAATTAAAATCATTTTCAGAACAAGCAATCCCACGGTAAGCGCCGTAGAAGTGAATCAGGGCGTAGGGCGGCGGCCTACATACTGGCGTGCATCAATAGCACCTTCGTTAGTGTCATATTTATAATACATTTCTTGCTAACCCAACGTTCACTTCGTTTGCTTTTTAACCTAAATAAATTCCACAAAGTCATCCTTTGATTCATTCTCTTAAGCGTGTGAACTCGAACTAGCTAGTATTTTTTTCAAAATGTTTCGAAACTTTATTAGAAATTTCGAAGAAATTGGTTGAGCAGTTGTGATGTGAAACTCAACAGAATTAATAACTTTGCATTCATGATGTGAACATTAATGTTACAGCTGTGAAAATCATCATCACCTTTATAGGAAATGTTACCCAACATCAGCCTGTGACGAGCAACATTTTACAATTCTATGGTGACTTTTGCCTATAATTTCAACGCTGGTAATGTTACGTTATGTTTCATTTATATATTCGTTAGGTTACTATTAATTAGACTGCCTTGTTAGTCGTGTTGGTTGCAAGCGCGACTGTAGATCGGTTCAATTTTCGGGTCGAACACTAGAAAAATTTTCTAATTGGTAATTTATAGTAGTCGTTCGGAGTCTGGATATGTGCCCGATGCATGGCAATCGGCTCATCACGTATTACATAGTGGGACGTAAACGTAACCGGTGAAACGTGGGAGCGTTCTGCATTCCTCTGCCTACTTCTTCGGGGATAGCAGGCGTAAATTTACGTTTTATTACTATTAATTATGTTACATATTTATTATAATTCTCATTGGATTCAATATGAAGGGTATTAAACAATTTAAAATCAAAGACTATGATACAATTAAAATTAAACTTTGAGCTATAATTTAGACCGCACAGCCAGATTCTTTTGAACATTAATATAATAATATTTTCGCTTTCATTTCGACGTCGTTATGAAAGGAATTTTAATAGGGGTAGACTTCAAAGCGTTGGATGCGAATAATAAATGTAATCATTTGGAAACAATTAAGCATTTGCGGCACATATATATTGGGAAGGATAATTAATGTAATGTATTACATTAAGATACTTAACATAACTACCTTTTTCGTTTCGTCAGCTTTGTTAAACATATTTTCGGGCCAATTTTCAATACATATGCAATCGCGTATTGTTCCCGTAAAGGTGTCGACAGAAAGGTGTAAGCACACTTCCACGGTTCACCAGATACGTTATCCGCCATACACCGGGCACATATCCAGATCCCTTGCTATTACTGAGAATTTTAATTTAATAACACCCAATAATACTTCACCCGTTCAGCGAGGCCCAATATACAATAAATTACACTGTTTTATTACCATAAATTAACTAACTACTAATTAGTTCGTTTCGACTGTATTTTAATAGCAAGAGGCTCTCGCTTGACCAGAATCTTACTTGATGGTTAGATGTAGTCTAGTGTGCAGCCAGGATAACCAAGAAAGTCTCTTTATGCCTATTACCAGTGAAACAGCGTAGCACCCTATTAAGAGACCTAAGGTATAATTAAACAACACAAAAAGTAGCGTCTTTAAACTCTGAGAACTCAAATGTCTATATGCGTCAACTTGATTGTCTTCCTGTTGGCGAGATGCAAGTTTTTATTAAGACAAAACACTTCAAGCTACAACTGAATGTTAACGATGTCACATCTGATATACTTGTTCGTAAAATAAATTGATACACTTGGCTTACTTTTTGAAATATTATTTACTTGGCATACATTTACCTGCGTATATATCTGCTAACCGACACGTGGCCAGCGTAGCGGACCTTGGCCGTGAACCTTCTCGTTCTGAAAAGAGTCCCGTTACCAACAGTGAACCGGGAGGACATACATACATACATATCTTCACGCCCAGTCCCTTACGGGGTAGGCAGAGAGGACAAAACCGTGAGGACAGTTGACAACAACAATAGGTAGATTTAGGCGCCGCAGGAACTCCTAACAGGTTTCACGAACAAGTAGAATTGTTTGTGATTAACGTTGCTTATTATTCAATTCAGTTAACCAATTATTACACATTCTAAACATCCAGTATTTCTTGATCTATCCGATAGATATTCAATTAACTGAATTAAATTACATTTAGTTATTACATTCATTATTTAAAAATAAATAATGTTCGTGGATATTCTTGATGGAGAAGATTTTTTCATGTAAAATGCGAATAGGATCGATAAAATGCTGATAAGATCGAGAAAAAAACAATAACCACGCACAAAAATAGTCATATTTTACTGCCGCAGTCCACTGCTGGGCACATACCTCCCAGAGCTAATTTTAATATTCCAAATTGAATGTTACGAGAATTTAACGGATAAAATTAAATTTTTCAGTTCTAAAAAACATCGACCACTCGCGAATCCAATCGTCCACTTGACCCGAGCTGCGTCCTAAATATTCGTCATTAACATTATTTATTACAACGCAGTTCATAAAATGTTGTCATAAAATGTTGTCAATATAAATATTGCTAATGAATATGTATTTCTATGAAGGGTCTGTCAAAAAAGTGCAGTATTTTCACCAGTTACGGAGTATATTGAATAGGGGCTGAGCCTATTGTCAAAAACCGGACAAAAATTTAATCTCTAAGCTACTACTTTGAATTTCAAAATGAAAGAACTCATTCCTACTTTGAACGACTCGGGAATTGAACCTTGGCGAACAGCCACGCATGCTGACATTATACAAACAAAGCACATATGGGGTGTGTCGGTCATGTATGTAATATAATTTTTACTTAAAAAAAACACTTAGGACAGGCCATTGTGACAGATTCCTGTGGCACTTGTGAGGGCGCGGTGAAATGGAACGATTTACTGTTGTTCAGTTTAACTCTATTAAGAGCTCAATATTTTATTGTATAGCATGCTAAACCCATAAATTACTTGCGTTATTTAGGAACACAAACATTTTATATCCAATGATACGATTCTTTCTTCCTACACTATCACAGAAGAGGAAGAATTAGAATAACCAAGAATTACAGAAACTAAGACCGAGTTTACCCATTTATGTAAATACATATTTATGTTAAAAGGAAATATACAGCGAAAATACAGCGAGGGTGTGGTAAGACATTTCTCGAGGCTTACAACATACCTTTATAAAGCTAAAGAAGGGTTTAATGGGTTCCATAACCAAATAAAAATAAAATAAAACTTAATTAATACTGAAAGCTTCTTGCGACATACCGACAGACATCCGTGTTCAGTACAATTCTGTAACTGCAAAGTATAAAAATTAACACGGATTTTTCACAATCATATCACGAAGCACAGCCTCTTTGACTAGTTAAAAATAAACTCGTTAAGTGCTATTTATGTACAGTTTAACCAAGAAAGGCGCGACATAATAAGAAGTTGTCAGCAAATTACTCGATAATCACAAATATGACGACTTCTTTGTTTTTGAAAACCTACCCAACCAGATACGGTCTGGAGAAATGTTTATTTGTATTTTTATTGTTGTTCTGTTTCGAAAAACTGGCACCTCATTTACATATAAACATTGTTCACAAATGTGAATTTATAACTGGCCACTTATTAAACGTTCGAGAATGTCGCAAATAATCGGGGAAAAAAAAACGCACATCATAGTAATATGAAACTATCTGATAATATTCCAATAAAATCATCATATATCACAAATAGATGGTGTAATTCACATTATCTTGACTACTGCGTAACATCAGCCGCTTTAACAGCTGTATTGTTAAATGACTTAAATATAAATAGTAGCAAACGTGTAGGAAACAATTACAAGTGACCACCATACATGTCTAAATTCGTCCTCGAACAGGTCGATAGGAATTGGACTGCAAGTGCAATTGTCTAAGTACGCACCAGCATAAATAAAACATATCCCCAATGAATAGTTCAACAGCAGCTACACTTGACCAGGTACTGCACAAACCCGTTACACCCAAACATCTGGATGAAACCGTACACCGAGCCATGTGAGGGCGGTCCGGGGCGGTTCACGTGGAAAATTGTAGACGAAGCCGTATCAAGGCTCTTATGGGACACTTAGAACGGGAATGTTCGAGCGTGCGAAACACAATGGCGTTTTGCTTTTGATAGCTATAGAGACGAAATAAATTAACTTATCCATATATATGTATCAACAGCTTGTGAAAGAATATAGTGCTTCAAGGTTAGCGTCAGTGCTCAGCAACTAGCGGCTGTTAGTAAAAATGTTGTGCGACTACCCACATTAAATGACCATCGAGTAGGCGTGCTGGTTGTATATAAACCTGCAGCGCATGACGCGGAGGTTCATTCGCGTCCACATTGTCGAATAGTTAACATTTGTATGTTAAGCAGAGACGCTTAGATAGGAGTTATTTCAACTTTGTAATTCGATTGCAACAAACATACATGGCAAACAAACTGTAATGGTCATTCAGCAACAGCTCGTTAGCATGTTTGTTGCAGCAATAACATAAAATTGCCTATAAACCTTCCGATAGCTTTTCCTTCAACTACAACATTGACTCCATGGTAACATCTTCAATGTCCCACAAATTATATTTTTCTTTGCTCTTATTGGTCATCATTAATATATTCAATAATTGGAAATAACATCAACCTGTATTTTACCGAAGAGGTAAGCAGAGGAGTGCACTATCATATTGTACCCGTAACATTCACGTCTGATAATGGAGTAATTGTTGAGCCTATTGCCATACACCGGGCACGAATTCTGTCTCCTAAGCATTAATAGAAATTTCCAGTCGTTGGTCCACTCGACCAACGACGCAGGCACTTATAATACCGGATGACGAAATAAAAATTTATTTCCTGAGAATGTTCCAAATTTCGGAATATGAGTCACCACAAGCGAATTACGTGACCACGCACGTACTTACCTAATATACCTACATTTGAATACATGCAATGCAGTCAACCGGCCGGTCACAAATGATGACAATAACCGTTATAAATGTTTAAATGATGGCAAGGACACTACTGGGGATTTTACTTCACCAAATGTCAATGAGATAAGTGTACTTTTTTTCACACATTCGATAAAAGTAAATCCTAAAAAACACATTCGATATTTTATCTATTAGGCATTCAAAACGTAGTAAAAAAAGTTGACATTTAATGGTCCAGAGAACACTGAGTGCCAAATATCTCTCTCCGTGCGCCTTTGACAAGCATTACTTCGTATATTTCTTAACTGTCCTGTCAGTATGTCACCTATTTGCTTAACCCTGATTTAATGGCTACTATTATCATTATCATGATGATCAACGTATCACAGTCCACTGTTGGACATAGGTCTCCTTCAAAGTGTGCTATCGTGCAATATGATCACCATTACATTTAAGTAAATTAAAAATTATCATAAATAAATTCAAAATATTCTGCTTAACGTCAAAATACTTTCCACACTAAACAATGGTGGACGCGAGGGCGTTTTAATTTGGACGGATATTACCGTCACGCCGCACATCCGGACGGATGGATCTATTAAATCATACGGACCTGGTCAGGGCCCCTAACTGTACATTTGTGGTACAAGTGGTTGAGCTCGTGCAGATTATTTTTATATATAAAAACATTTCTTTTTTTGAATATATTTATTTAAAGAAACAAAATGCTGGTCATGTAAATTTAAATATCGATCGTTTTTAATAACACACACTACCTCAAAATACTTTAACAGTCGTTAAAGAAAGAATAAAAAAACTGCCTAGTTAATAAAGTCGTTACAAGTGCAATTTTAGATCGAGAGATCCTTTGTTCGATTTCCGGGACAGAGAGTATTTAATTCTTCTAACTTAGATGTAATATTTGAAATGTTAATTAAATTCTCAGAAAATCGATTTTCCCTATGTACAGCAATAGGCACACCCCCTATTGATTGATGGGACATAAAAGTAACTGGAGCAAAAATGCTCCTCTGCCTAACGCTTCGGGGATCACAGGCGATAATTACGTTCACCAGTCAATTAATTCGTTACAGAATAAATTCTAAAAAAATGTAACGATTTTACTAAAAATAGTTATATACAACGTATAATATGTTACTTATACCGTGTACTATAGGTTATAAGGCGATCTTTAATAAATTTATTTAACTTGATTCCGTTTCTACTCTACTCGGTTCACTTCCGCTTAAATAGTGGACGAAAGACAGAAATAGTGAACCACCTGATTTCACCTTAATGTTTCGACTTAAGTTTTCAAGCTCTTATGAGGAAATAGTATTTCAAAGTAATAATAATGCGCTATGGAAAAAGCCTTACCAAAATAACAATATGTTGAGAAAAGTTTCATCGAAAAAAAATATTATTTAGAAACACAGTAATCAAAATGCAAAACAAAACAAATATGATCATAAATAAATTATTATTATTGTTATGAAACCATACCAAATTAAACATGTATATGTGTTTACAAGGCACAAAGTAGAATAAAATTTTAAATCAGAAAACACTCCTGAGCGCATTTGAGCTGTGGAATGACTTTACATCAGTGATGTTCAGTAATCTTTCTTTTAATATGAAACAAACAATCACACATAACCATAACACAATTAGTTATTAATTTTGTTATGTATCACGGTCACTTTCGTCGAGGACACTGATGTTTTCATTAAAGCATTAAATTTAGGTTTAATTACGTAATAATATTTTATCATCCGCAATCCGCTTATCACTTGGACGGATTTAAACAAGGCTGGCGAGCGATGAACGAGCGGTGGCAAAAAAATTTAGCCAACATTACGAATCTTCACACTTTGTGAACATAATGCAGTGGTAACTGACCACTGCGTATCTTCAATTGCACGTTGCATGTTTAATGTTTGGAAATAATATATATCATGTACACTTATAGTTCCTGTGTACTCGTAGATTATCACCACTGTTAGTCTATCTCATAATTAATCCTCTGTCAAAGATAGAACTGAGTTTGCATAGCTGATCATCATCAACATCGTCATCAAACTATTGCAATGTACTGCTAGATGTTGCACTCCCTCAAAGTAATGCCCCTATTTTTCACGCAGGACATGGATTTGGAGAACGCAAAGCACAGCTTCTCGCATTGCCTACGCTATTGCCCAAAGTAGAGGGTGTTTAGCTGTATTTAAATTACACCACACATACCTAACATTTTACATAATTTTTAAACTTAGCAATAATAAGAGGTAAGATAGGCAGAGGCATATTATTCCCACTTTTTACCAGTTATTTTTTAATTCGAGTGGACTACATAGGTAAAATTCGAACTTCTGCTGGGAATTTCATCCCAGAAATATCGTACTGCAATTTACCAGGATCTGACAATCGAACCCAGGTTGATGTTCTTGATCAGCAGCTGCACTTACAAACATTTGATCGACGAGGCAGTCTAATAATTACAAAGCACGCAAAAATCTGTATTTAATTTGTATTCCATTTGTATCCGTAATCTTTTGACTAAACCACTTAGTCAAGTAGTAATTGAAGGTGCCAACTGCAGATTTGAAGTGTTCGGCATATGAATCACGTAACAAGAATGCGCGACAAAAACTGCGGGAGACAAATTCATGTGTGAAGTGTGTTATCAGCAGTAGGTACGACATATTTTGTCCGTTGTTAACCACTCGTCTATAAACTTTTTCCTATAAAAGATCACATCGATTCATCGCTGCGTTACAGAGCGAAGCAGAAAGAAGGAAAATCGCTGTCTCTCTTAATTAATTAAAATGTATATTGTAATAAGTTCTATTAATTTCTAGTGGGTTTACACATTTTCATAGAGGCAAGAACAATAAAGGAGCAACCTTTTGTTTCACGGCACCCCATTGAAACTTTTAACACCTCAAAATTACACGATCTATAGTAGCTTGCTATCTTAGCTATTATCTAGCTCTTCTTTCAGAACATAAAAACCTATATTTAAACACTCGTCAAACCTTTGTTGTCATGCTCCATACGTCATCAAGAACAATAACAAATTTCCATAAATGTCCCAAATTTCTACTTACCACCTTAAAGTACTTTTCCGTAAATGCCGCTCGTAGTTCCGAGACATGTTCTTCAACAATACCGCTGCAACAAAACAATCGTAGATCTAAGTGTGCTTGCGCGTCCCAGCCGTACTCCATGGACGTAAAGTTTTAATTTTTTTTCTCTCATTCCCTTCGGACAAGGACTGCCGTTGCCACACCATTGTTTTTAAGCCGAATAACGTCCAATTCATTTTCCTAATTACATATTAATTGATTTAGAATTTCTTGAGAATGATCAGGTCACGTTTTATGTTTTGATTGTTCTTCAACTTTCACCTTCCTACCGTCTGTTGACTTTAATGATCGTAACGAATACATACATTCGTTTCTATCGGCATGGTTTCTGTTTGATCTTCATTACCTTTCTCGAGATAACACATCACTTATCAGAAATGAATGAGTCGTAACAAAAGATATGTGTATCGTGAAGAGCACTTTAATAGATGTGGGTAGTTCGATAACATTTTACACAAGGAAACAGACGTTAGTATGGTGATAATCGATCGCTACCGATTTGTGTTTCACGTCTGAGCGATGTCAACTCTTGAATGGATGGACAACAGTAACCAAATATCTCCAACAATTCCATGTTCACAGAGCCACGTAAAAATTCCATGCTGATTATTATTAAATGATAAATTCAATAGAACTTCATCGGAGTAATCAATCTGATGACGTGTTTGATCACCATCAATCGGCACTGGGACAGCGTGGTAAAATAAGCCTTCATGAGTCCCATAATTACGAGTACATTGTTGCCCATCATTGAAACATTGTTGTACTGGATATAAGAACTATACCCTAAATGCCAGAGTTTATATGTCACTTTTTATTTGAGTATTTTTGTGAAGTGGCAACCATAGTTGCGAGCGCTGAAGAGTCGTTATATCCCGGAAGTGTCTCCGCGGGACCGGGCGGCCGTGCTCCGGGACATTGTCCTGATGATGAGTTTCTTAATTGGTTAGCTGTTAATTGTATACTTAGATTGCACCAGCTTAATTAACGCGATACGTTAAACAGGTTTCTATATATTTGGAGCGATGGATTGGATACAGATCTGAATCTTAGTAATTACGATATGACACACGTGAAACATAACTCGTGAAACGTGTGATTGTAGTAATTTCAATTATGACAATATATTAAGTTAAAACAAGCGTGAGCTATGGACATAATATGCCTAGCAAGTTAACGCATTAAGTGATACGTAAATCAAATAAATGATCTTATATATCCATAATGACTGCGAAGACACGTCATTAAAATAAAACCGATTATACGTTGCGGCTTTCTAGAATTGAGCGAAATATGAAATTGCCGAGATGAATGAACTAGGTCAGAGTTCAAGAGTTTATTGACATTCCAGGCTAAGTGAGATGAGAGAGAAAGAAGCATATTTATAAATAACAAGGTATGTCCGATCGCGGATTTAAACGGCAAGAGACAAAGATCAAGGTTTTATTTATTCGCTACTCATCAATCGCGATATCTTTTGTGCGGAAACAAAAATAATTTTCACAAAATTTGAATGTCTTGGTACAAAGGGTAGTATCGATTTCATATAGAGGCTGTCCAAATCGGTTCAATTTCATCAGGGTCAAGTTCAAGTATTAGTTCCGGGTATACGTGTTAAAATATTCGTTTAGTTTATTAGACTCCTGTTTACCATACACAAACCTTGCCTGGTTTGAGATGAGATGTGAAGACATATTATAATAAAAAAAATCTTTTTTAACCTGTATTTGATATTTTAAGACTGAAAAAATAATGTATGTGTGATATTCCAAGAGCCGATCTATCTGCATAATTTCAAAATACATGTGCTGTTCGCGTAGGTTATAGCGAGACGTTCACAGTAAATAAAGTACAATTTTTTTTAATCAAATGAAAACTAACTAGACTCACCCCATGAAGCAATCTAGGAAATGGTTTAAGACGTAAAGGTTTTGATACATAAGAGTCTTGGACTAAACGTACTGCCGCATACAAAACATAAACATACCGCGAACAAAGCTATCGTAATCATCTTTTGTACCTCTACTAACGTGTCGCGTGACGTCATCGCCTTGACAAATGTCTGTAGAGCGGCGCGTATTGGAAAGGCGAGGCTCAACGCGGTACCAAAGAAAAAACTGTCAGTCACTGAAAACGTTGTCCGCGGTGAGTAATGGACTAGTTTCCGAACGAATAACTGAGTACTCGCGAACTTAACCGACGTCAGGTTTGCTGCAACGTTATGGCTTGTAACGTTGTATGGCTTGTTGTACGTATTGGCTAGATGGTAAGTTTGAGTAGGACTCAAACTTACCATCTAGTAAGTAAACTTACCATAATGGGACGCCTATGTCCTACAGTAGACAGCTGATGATGTCGATAGTGACGATGACAAAGAAGATGGTGATGATGAAGTATGTTTATGTACGATTAAATTGTGTAAAATGTAATCACGTCATTTTTGGGGTAATAGGTTAGTCCCGCTGGTTTCTAAGACAGCGACAGAGATTATGACACAGGTGCTTGGAAAGCTCCAGAAAAAATCGAGTTCTCCCTCTAAGTACACATGAGTGAAGTGGATGGATTATTTATTCACTTCATTATGATCAAAGTTTACAACGAAAAATTGAAGTGGTAATATTGATATATAAAAGATTAGCTTCCTACCTCATTCTAACGGCAAGTACTAACTAGAGAGTTTCACAAAAGTCGCCAACAGTATCATCATGAAAATTCTGTCACATCTGCATTTTGTAGTTTCCCCATCACGAAAGCAAAAATAAAGCAAAGTAAACGCGTCCAAACATTACGGGGACCATCATCCTCATGACCATTATCCGATTCGTGGAAAGGAGTCTGAAGGTTAAAATCGACAGTCACGCGAGACATTGTATGGCTATGAGTAATGGACGACACGACAAGCGGAGTAGTCGGAGCTGAAGTCGTCATTATCGACGAGCTTACAATGGCACTTCAAGGCCTGCGAAGCGCTTTGTATGTCTTGAGAGCTTTAACTTATTTGTTATAGACTGCTTGTATCCGAACAAGAAAGTTCCAAATAGAATAAGATACATACAAAGGCCCGCGTGGAAGCATCTCGAAATGTTTCGCATTGTGCAAAAAAACTCGAATGAAAACATCTAGAAATGGCTCGCTCTGTACCCAATTGACTCGAATTGAATCTTTGATGAATAACATAATCTCACACCATTATTTCCCAGAAGGTTGAAGCAGACCAGTATAGTAAAATCCTAGGACTCATCGCAATGTAATATATGTCACACCAATGAATAAGCCCCCTTCAAATAATATTTGTATGAAATTCAATAAGTTAATTATTTGTCCGTGAATTTACGGTATTCTGAAAGTTTATTTCAAAATAGTAATCAAATCTTAGAATTACATGATTAATCGTTTCGTACTTGTATTTTGTCCTACACAACTCTCTAAACCCAATCTACCAATGAATCAAGTTTTTGACATTGATATTAGTTAGTCAGTCAAATTCGTTTCAACCGTTTCAGAGAATAAGATTGGAACTAACGTGCAGATAAAAAAATCAAATATGTAGTTGCTTTTTGATCAATTACCTATATCCTTATCGTATTTTCAGGACACTTCGACATACATAATATACATATTAATCATTACTATAGCATTACGCTGCGTCTCTTACTTTGCAGGCAGAGAGCAATGAGTGCCTAATAAGCACAGATAATTTTTACTGGATTGTAGTTTGAACAATAGAAATACATTCCGCGGTGTTGATTCAGCGGAAATATCAATAGACAGTTCTACTAACTCCAATGCATTAACAATTCCATTACGCATGAGAAAATCTGCGCTCTACTGCCACTTCATAACATAAAAGGCTATAATCTGTAGCAAGAACCATATCCACTAGATTCTTATATCGGGTCCATAGATTACAAAACATTACAGAATCGGCACAGGACTCAACGTTAATTCTTTACGCTATGCACTTACTTTGTACTTAGCTATTTGTACCATTAAATATGCATGTCTCAGCTAATTTGAGCATTCAGTAAATATTGATAAGAGTCAAATAAGTTAAAAATGAAATGCTTTATAGAAGTGTTAAATGATTTACAGAGGAAAACTTAATCCTTCTCATTTTGAAGCGGAACTCGTCTGCAGTGTCCAGCATTGAAACTATAATAGTATACTATTGGAATTACAAAAAGGCTTGTCCATATGAATTTTAAACTAGCTTGACACAGGGAGAAAACGATTTATTTAAATAGATAACATAATTTTATACGCCCGTATTTCCTCAAAGTGATAGGCAGAGGAATGCAGAACAAACCCACGTTTCACCAGTCATGTTCCACGTCCCACCGCGACAAAGTGACAGACTACAGCCTTTTCAATAGACCACATGTAACAGCGCCTTCTACGCTTGTTTCGCGTTCTAACATCTCAGCGCCTCTTTGCTTATATGGAGCACCGTAAGCTATTACGTTATCAAATGAGACTGACGCAACGGATAGTCGCGAACAATGGCACTCGACATGAGGGCGTTCGCGTGCGCCACTACAGGCCCGTTTGTAGGCACGAGTGGCTTATAGCCATCTGCTAACCCTGATATATTCACGTGAGGGAGTAAAGGAACATGTAAATGCAAGGATTACAAAAGAATAGTCTTCGCTATTTTACCTACTCTTAAGCGTCTTTCGCTTTACAATATATAAAAAGCATTATTAAAAAGAACTCTTTAAACATTTCATTTCTGGATAAGGATCTCCTTTTAGAGAAAGAAGTGGAATGTTACAGTTCACAACATTAATAAAGGTGGAGGTTCGTACAAGACTGAATACTTCTACGCTCTTTCCAACAGGCTTTGTTTTAGTAGTGTCGGGCAATAGATGGCGTTAGCAAAGCTCTAATTGCTTTTAAATTTCGAGATCTTATCTGTACGTTACAGTAATAAATGCGATGTATGATTACTATCGGCAAGACTGGAGTGCCGTGATTTAGACTTAATTAAATCTAGCTATTTAAGTATGGACACACATACCTATGTAATTATAAAAAGAGGCAATAAAATCTGTGTATTAAATGGTTTTTGAAAGTAACAATTGTTATATGTTCAGTTATCATGTAACTACTGATAAAAATATATATTTTTTTTGACATCTTTATTTGCCTGCCTCGTTGGTCGTGTTGGTTGCAGGTGCGACTGCCGATCGGGAGGTCCCGGGTTCGATTCCCGGGTCGAACAC
>DWEI01000228.1:0-25005 GCA_018245875.1 Mysoria ambigua | reverse complement strand
GCTCACGATAAAATCAAAATATAAAACCCGGAACCAGTTTTTTGTACGAAAAACTACCCTTTCGATATATACGAGATCGTTTAAAGAATCCGATAAAATCTTACGTAAGATTACGTCCAATAGAGAATATTCTTGGACCTTTGGTTATATTGAACTTTTAATAGTACAAATTTATGCCATTTTAAGTTATTGTACACAATAATGTATACAGATGAATCATCATAACGGCTTCCCATGACGTTACTAATGTTGTAACTTTATAATATTGTCTTGAATGCCAAGTATTCGTTTTGAGCTTGTTTCTAATTCACTTCAAATCTATGTAGCTAGCTATGTAGGTATCGAAATATTTTTAGTCGTGTGTGTGTGTGTGTAACAGTGATATCAACAGGCTATTTTCAAGGTTTACGCATCGTATGCGACTGCGGACACGTTGTTTCGTGCAACGATTGTTTACAATCAGTTGTTGTACATTTTTTATATCGTGAGGGCACACTCAGATGGCGTACACGCCCTTAAAAATGTTCTATATATTTCTGTATACGACGCTTCAAGCTAATTGATGTCTCGGTAAAAGTTAAATGTTGTGAGGTTACGTATTATTTTTACTGGGTAACAACGGTGAACATAAACTACCGTATGTAACTTTTTAAAAAGTAAGAGCTTGGTGTTGCTAGGTTATATATTACAAATTAAATGAATAATTTTTAAGCTCAGTAACACCAATCTCTGCGAGCTTCCATATCTCAATTTCACGAGAAAGATCATTGAACTCATATTGCGTATTGGTCTAGTATGTATTGAGGTAATTGTCTTGATTATCAATTCTATCACAAAATACCAAATCTTATATTCATTGTAATATGATAATAATAGAAATATTTTTATAATCACATGTATCCTTATTATTTGATAATGGTAATGATGTATCAATGAAATGTCTTAAATGAATGTCACGTCTCGAATGAATGGTGTCTGGTGTTCCACTTACAAGGCAATTTGCCTGCATTGAGCCTCGTACTGATGTGTGTACAGCGTTGCTGAAGACGTACCGTACGTTGAGATTTTAATTTATTGTGTGTGTGAGACTATCTTGCACACAATAAACCGTCTCAGTATTAAACACCATTGAAGCTGTTATTAAATTTTATTCCGGATGAGAGATCCGATATTGGAATGCTGTTTAAAAATTCAACATTGTTCACGAGGGAAAAACAAACCGCCCGTGAATGCCACCATCGTCGCAGTTTAAGGGATAACATTATTTTTTGTTGCATATTGTTACAGGCGTGATTTGTAAATGTTTGTTGTTGTTTGTGTCTACTTAGCGTCCTCAATTTTAGTTCTGATTAGGTGGTATCTTTCAAATGCTATCTAGTGATGTTCATGTATGTGAAATGTAACATTAACGTACCGGTAACATACAAATGGTTATGTATATATCATACAAACGAACCTGCAAGTCGTCCAATACTAATTGTAGTATGCTCCGCCCTAGTAAGTGTTGGTGCGGCGGCACCACCAGCGAGTGCACCCGCTCCAGCAGCTGCGGCAGAGCGCCGCTGTCGTGCGACACGCACCACTCCGCGAACTCTGTCAACGTGCTCAACTCCAGCGTGTCCTGTATCCTCACGTACTCCCTCATCTCCCTGTCGGCTGTCACCACGCGCGCCAGCAAGTCCGCCATTTCGTGCAACCGCAGCTCCAGCCTAGCCCCTCGGCCGCTACCTTTCGCTATCAACATTGCGATCGAGCGGGTCTTTTCTATGTTCAACTCCACACGCCTTAATGATTGGGTAACTTGAGCCAAGCGCGCCAAAATCTGTCTCTCTCTTATCCTAATGAACGGCAAATCCACACCTCCCGAGATATTGAACGGCTTTCCGATCACGTCCCACGAGTTCAACACTTCCTCGGTGATCTCCTTGCCGAGCTTCAACACGTCCAGCACGTCGTCGACGACCGCGTGCGTCGGCGCCGCGATCGTCAGCAGCGCGAGCAGCGCGCGCGCGTACCGAACGGCCATGACGACGGGCGAACTCCCACTGAGACGGCGGCGTCGAGGCCGCCGGGTGGCCAGTCCCGAGGTCGATGTTACCAACCGTACCTATTTTATTTTACCACTCCTCTCATGGTATTGCTATAACGCTGCGTTGTAATTGTGATTCGTGCGAATAAAACACATTATTAAAAATAATTTTGTCGTAATAATAACACGAGAGTTATTCTTTGTTCATAACTTTAGAGTTATTCAGTTGCGTGCGCGATCACTGGAACTGGGCACTAGTAATGTGGACTAACGAGTGACGCGTCAATTACTTCGAGTAACAGTCTCGAGACCAGTTTAACTAGTTAGCACGTGGTGCAAACTTCATCGCCGCTTAGCCGCTTTGCGAGTCTAATAATATGCTTAATATATAATAATATAGTTAAATTCCTTAAATTTTGTAGTTTTTTTTTTATAAAATTATTTTTCAATTTTTCTATTTAAATAGAATTTGAAGTTTTGAAGTTTAAATTTTTTGTATGTTTTTGCACAATATTGGCTAAATATCGTATACTGGCAACATTTTGTTGGTCAATTACCTCCCGCACTTTCCGAATATCAACAAAATATCGATCTTTATCATAGGAACTTTTAGTTTCGTTTGGTCGCGCTCATACTTTTTTGCCGTTAACTTTACAACACAACGTTCTCTTATACATTTGTAGGTATCTTCTTACATGAATAAAGTAACACAGGCTTTCTTACTTTATGCTCATTATGCTGCTCATTATGTTTTCTCGCTTAAATTACATGTGTATAATTATTAACACAATTACAAACACAATTTGTTCATTGTTTTGCTTTATAAGATATTCATAAAATTTGTATATGTATAGATCGAAGGCGGTGCGAAAAGCTGTCTTCTGCAATCCCCAACTCGTATGCCCAGTGTAGGGATTATGTGCATAACCAATCAAACTTAAAATATTAAATATTATTATTTTTTAACACGTGCAATCTGTTTTCCTAGTTGTATTTTGTCAAACGTGTAAAAATCTTAATTGAAACAGGCTTTTGACCAAGTAATTTAACAGCGTGAGTGCATCATTTTGAATAATTTTTCGATTTTTGTCAAGCGTCAAAACTTTTCTTACTGTTAAAGCGATATCGCAGTTTTTATATACATCCACATCGCAGTTTTTTTTATTTCATTAGTATCAACAAAACGAATCACACGCGTGTATTTCTCCAAAGGGGTAGGAGTACAGCAATCCAATTTATTATCAAACATATTATACGACCAATGTAATAGTGATTGAACTTCTTACATACACCAGGTATGGAATATGGATTCTGTTATTATTATTACCTTATTGTAGTCTAAAAGATTCCAATTGTCTCATACCGGACCCACATGGATTGTTAATAGAACAAGAGAAAAAATCAACAAATTTTGTTACAACCGATACTAATAAAACCGAACACATTGTTATTGTTAAAATAACGATGGGGAGTCTCGTATTGAAATATTTCCGGTTGCATTAAATACATCTGTAGCGGTCGGAAACATGAATACATTAATGTGTTCGTCGTTCTCTACGTTTGATTAAATTTTTTCGTTTACGTAATATTTAATTTAGCTCTGAGTTGAATCAACTAGTTTTCAGAATTGTATCAGTTCAAATAATATAACACAATTCCTATGTTATTTTTCAGACAATATATTATTATCATTACTCAGTATTACCAACCCTACTGCTTGACTAGTAGATTTGCTGTTTTTACTCTTGTCTCAATGTTTTACTGTTTCCAACAGACGCCGTCCTTTGCACCCTACCAATACAATTATGATGAGCAGAGATATGAATGCCATTAGATGTCAGTGCCGTTCACTTATCGATGCTCTAGGGAGACCCCAGGCGGACGGCCGCGTCTGTAGTTTTATAAACGGTTAATTAATCACCCGTCAATGATATTATTTTGACATCCAGTCGTTCAATCATTTGTCATCTCAGTTGCGTCCCTTGTGTTGTAGTAAAATAAATGTGATCTGGTCGTTTAGATTAATGTTATATAATTATTTTATACATTTGGAATTATTTTGGGAATGTTCCGCATTCCTCTGCCTACCCCTTCGGGGATTACAGGCGTGAAGTTACTTTTTTTTTATACAGATAAAGCATCTTTATGATCATAAACAGTGATGTATCCACAGAAAACAGTCCCCTATGTATTTATTTTGTTTTATTTTAATGTTTTATAGTTCAAAATACTTTTAATAATGAGTAAATGTAAAAAAGACTGGATTTTTATATGATTTATGTATAAAGACTGAGTTAATGCTTGCTGCTGTTTTTGCGGCAATTTGCTGTTTTTCACTCAACAATGATTCTACTTGGCAATACTGATTCTACTACACAGATCCTTATATAAAAATATTGGGAGTTGCCAAAAAATATAATATATAGGAATTTTGAAATATTCACCTTCTGTAATGATTATGCCCTTATTAGCTTTGTTCTGTTTTCTCTGCTTACCTCTTCGGATAAACAGCTATCTATGGCTTCAATTTTTGTTACACTTTATTTGAATAAAGAAGGTTACTATTTAATAGTAGGTCATCAATCAATCATGTTTTAATAACACCCATTTCAACAGGAACTCATTAGGAACAAGTTATCTCTCTTTAACAACTCTAAACATTGTAACTCTCGGTTTGCTGTCCGCAGAGTCTGTTCTACGAGATCCTCGCCGGCGTGTGGGTGCGCAACGGGCTGCAGATCAAGGGGCAAGCGATGACGTACATCCAGGCCAACTTCTGCAACTCCATGGTGGACATGGACATCTACTGGCTGCAGATCTGCGCCGCGCACCTGCCCCCGGACCAGTTCCTCGATATGTGCATAGATACGTTAGTTTTTTTTTTAATGTGTGTGAGAGAATAATCATCGAATTACTACTATTCGTCCGCCAGATGAGTCTAAGATGTGACGGTCAGCATCCGATGTATCTTTATTGTTAGCTTTCTACGTATTTTGATAATTACACCTTACAAAACTTACGGACAATTCCGGGCAGTTGTTAGCTAATTCATCAAGTGGAGAGACATCCCCACAAATGGTTCTCAAGGACAGCATAACGTTCTAACCTTATATATAATTTGAAATCAATTTTGTGCCACGAGTGTGATGTTTACGTGGTCGTCGCACCTACGGAATGATGAAAGATGAGACATGCGCGTAAAGACACGGTGACTGAACGATGCGCGCGACCGTGTCCAGGTTCGGGGTGCGCGAGTGGCTGAGCATGACGCCGATGCCGGCGGTGCAGGCGGCCGAGCAGGACGCCATGGTCGAGGGGCTGCTCACCTTCCTGGCGATACTGGTGTCCTCGCGGACCAACCTCGGTTAGTGCCGCTGCGTGCTTTGACTTATTAACGGTTTCATCGGTGGAAAGTGGGAATGTACAGCATTCCTCTGCCTACCTCGTCGGCGATTGCAGCCGTGATATTACGTTTGTTAAGTATAGTCAAGTTTAATTCAATTGTCACCATCAGTTATTTTATCATTCTGTAATTGGATACGACAGTCCTCGTACAATGAGAAGATTTAAAGCGGTTTGAGACATATTTCGCAGCTGTTCAAGTTACATTTAGCAAGCTTAATGAGCCACTTAAAGCATTATGTCACCGACACCACCACGCAATTTAATACACTTATAAGTTTGGTTAAAGTGAAATTTCTTTAGACACAGTGCAGAAAATTTTAATTACGCGTTTAACGTTAAGCGTACTAAAGGTACGTGTCTGTACGCTATGTATACTGAATTATTCATACTACTGTATGTCGAAGTTTTCATATTTGTATGTACGCGTTTATCTGTATGTAATTATTTGCAATTTACAAATCAATGACGCACAAGCCGAGTGGCCAGTGCGAGGGCCGTTGTATCTATCGACGTCGTGGAACGCTCAAACCTGACCCCGCGGTGAACAGATAGGCGTCCATTTATCACAAATATATGCAAAACGCGCACATCGCTGAATTTTACACTGCCGCTACTCGCTTATGCATTCACACGCGTCATCTGTGCACTTCAACGGGTGAAACGTTTGTTCCTCTTGTTGCCTACTGGACGCAGTGCCGCTGACGCTTTTAAAGTATAACACTGTACAATGACTGGATTTTTATATGATTTATGTTTTTTTTTCCGTGGTTCTAAAAATGACAGTATTTCATGCAATTGCCCACATCGTCGATGGTCTATACTCGTCGTCAGCCTGTCGCAGTCCACTGCTGCACGTAGGCTCGTGGGAGGGGTTAGGCCATTATACACTCAACGAGTGAATAATGGCTTAACCCCATTTAATGGCTTAAGTGGGTTAACGAGAGAGTCGGTCCGTTGCCGGCCGCGGCGGCGCGCAGGCAACGACGAGCTGACGCAGTCGCGGCTGGAGGTGAGCACGCTGCTGGCGGCCGGCGACAAGACGCACTCGCAGCTGCTCGAGCTCATGCCCGAGCGCTCCGGGAACGCGCACACCAGGAACTTCGAGACCGTGCTCAAGGAGGTACGTGCGGTCCGCCCGGTGTCCTTGCCGAGCTTACATGACGCGGCTGAATAACACTTTATGCGATCATTTCTGAATTGAATGGACATGATGAAATAAATTAATATTGTTATAGAAGTTTATTTCGGAACGCAACAAATCGAATATCGAACAAATTGCTAAGGTGGCTTTTATCCCTCCGATGTTTAGTACTGTACACGAGAAATGCAGGGGTGGGGGTGGGATTGTGTGTATAGGTATATGCGTGTATGTTGTATTGGCAGGTGTCGGTGTACCGCGCGCCGCCGCGCGGCTCGGAGAGCCTGGAGCAGGGGCTGTTCGTGCCGCGCGAGGCCGTGTGGCGCGACTACTACGAGCCGCTGCACGTGCTGCGCCGCGCCGTGCACCGCCGCGACTTCCACGCCTCCATGGACCGCTACGCCGCCTAGTCAGTGCCGCCGCCTGCCACTCACTGTCCACGAGAGTCATCCATTTACAAAATGTCGTACGAGGGCGACGTTCCACCTTTGTTGCTAAACATAGCTTCCTCCTTGCGTTTTTGCCCCTAATCCCCATGCTGGGCAAACGTGGGCATATAATGTATACATATTTATATAGCCCTGAGTAGTATATAGCGCTATTAAGAATACTTTGCGTCGTAACATTCTTATTAGTAATTGATGCTTAAAAAATATAATGCTCATTATAATGCAATTGAAATGTTTGTCCAGTGTTCGAGAGAAACAGAAGTCGGAGGGCGGCGCCCACTTGGCGCACATCAACACGAACGCGCTGTGGCCGCCGCTGCGCCCCGCCAAGGCGCCGCCCGAGGCCGCCGGCGACCCGCGCGCGCTCTGCGACTCCGGTGCGCGCTGCTCCGTGCAAACTGTTCACACTTGGATACCTCGATAGATTTAATTAGACGTTTTAAGACGAAAACGTAATAGTCAGTTAATATCCGTTGGAACCCCGCTGTCTCTAAAGATTTGAAGAGATGATATATTCACGAATATCGCTGGTCGATGATTGAACATAAAAAATATTGTACTGTATTGTATTACGAGTGAGTAACGCGCGGCGCGTGTGCAGGCGTGCTGCACGGCGCGCTGGTGGCGGTGCTGCACCGCGGCGTGCGGCGGCGCGACGTGGGCGGCGGCGCGGCGCCGCCCGACCACGTGCTGGCGCTCGCCGTGTACCTGCTGGCCGCGGCCGCGCGCCGCGCCGCCGAGCGCCGCCCGCCGCCGCGCCCGCACGCGGTACGCGCGCTTGCAACGTGCTCTGTTTAGTTACCCATCAACATCGAGTTCACTGATCTATACGGGCCTCACTTGAGGAGTGTTGAGCCATAATCTCCACGAACGGCAAATTTCTTTTCTTTTTTTTTTGACATCTTCACACACGGCCATCTGATCCCAAAGTAAGCGTCAAGAGAGCTACCACAAGCTCTGGTAACCAAACGGCTTATAAACTATATACATAAATACATATAAATATATACGTAATTAGATATTTTTTTACATCCAAACACAACAAATACTAGTGCTCATCACACAAACATTTATGCGTGGGAATCGAACCCACGAAATAATACAATGCAATACATGGAAAGTAACTTCACGTCTGTAATCCCCGGAGAGGTAAACAGAGGAATGCAAAACACTCCCACGTTCTACCAGTGACCACTACGTCCGACTATGGAATAGTTGGTGAGATAAATAGAAAGTAGTTTCTGTAATGTTTAATAGGCTTATGTCCATTACAAATACATTGTAACGCTTAAAATTTGAAATGCAATTGACATTGCGCTTACAGTTTTCATGTGTCAATACTTCGCGCCCATAGCAGTTTTGAAATAGAAAATATGAGGGAGACGATTTAATAATGAGTGACCGTGTGCGTGCGCAGCGGGAGGTGTGCATCGCGGGCGGCGAGGGCGGCTCGCGCGGCGCGCGCGTCTCCGGCGTGCCGCTGCTCAGCGCCTTCGCGGGCGGCAGCATCGCCGACAACGCGCGCACGCTGGTGGGCAGCGTGGCGCCGCTGCACGCGCGCGCCGCGCGCCAGCCCGCGCCGCGCACGCCGCGCCGCGCGCGCTACCCGTCCGACAGTGCGTACCGCCCCTCGCCCGCGCCCCGCCCCGCGCCGCCCCGCCGCGGTGTTATCGTTGTCCCGCTCTGCCGCAGGCGACACGGAGTGGGAGAGCTCGGAGTCGGAGCAGAGCAGGCTGCCGCCGCCCTCCAAGTCCATGTCGCTGCCCGCCACCAGCACCTCGCTCGCCGTGCCGCAACCGCTGGAGGTCCTTATAGAATATCTTTCGTGTACACCTATTAAAATATTTACATCAATTTATTCTACAATAATTACACCAATTCAATAATCAATAGCTGATGTCACAAAAATCTTTCTAATATTACAATTGAATGTAATCAATACAAAACTGCTGCAGTCAAAAAATATTTTTACTTGTCTTTCAAGTACAATTTATTCACAATAAATAAAGATGCCAAATTATAAATGAATTTTAGCTTTTAACAAACAAAAATATTCCAAATGCAAGACGATCACCACAAAAAATAATTTGAAACAAATTAACAGATGGTCCGAGGTAATTCGGTGTCGGACGATCAGTCGGACACCGGCGAGGACTCCCCGGAAATGCGAGCGCTCGAGGTGAGTCCACTTTAGCAACTTCGTTTCACTACTTACGTTTAGTAGTTTCTGTTGATTGTAGTTACGAGAACATAAAGTGCAATATAATTACTTTCGACTTAAACAAAATTGTTCGATATCAAATTTTAGGGGTGACTTGCGAAAACATGGAACCACGAAGTAAATTAAATTATTACAAGCCAATAAATTTATAGGGTTGTTTACTATAATTATTTATTCATATGTACTTTTATATATTGTTTCAACAATAAAAACGTGTCATGGAATATTGTCGTGAATTTTAAAGTATTGGAGACTGGTATTTTTTTTTGTCTATTTTACTTTCTAATATAAATCATTTCGCAGAGTGGTAGCGGGGAAATGCAAGCGCTGGTGGTGCAAGCGTTGCAAGCGCTGCCGCACGTGCACCCGGACACGGACACGGACGCGGAGGGCGACGACAACCAGATGACGCTGGCCATCCCCGACCACCTCGACACGCCCCCGGCGCCCATCGACTACGGTCAGTCCATCCCGGAGTATGGGCGTTCGCCTAGTGTTCATTATCGTTATTAGTTCTGTGTGACAGCGGGGTGTATGCGTGTGCGCAGACATCGTGACGGACATGGAGGTGCAGGAGTGGGCAGCGCGCGCCGGCCGCGCGTCGCCGCCCGCGCTGCCCGCGCCGCCCGCGCCCGCCGACGGCGCGCAGGTACGCGCGGCACGGGCGCACCCGGCTGCCGGGCTCGCTAGTAACCGTATACCGAAAATTAAAACTGGTAGAATAAATACTCAATATGACCATGGAAACCTGCCTGAAATACAATTGGTATATTGTTTAAAAGCAATTAGTACTCTAATAATTTTGTGCGTTTGGATAGTGAAGGTAATCAGTGTTTAGCTTAAACTGTTTTAATTTAAATGATTAAGGGCCCTCGTCGAAGTGCTCGTGGTAATGTTTATCCAGTTCAATCCTGAAAAGAGAATTTAAAATTCATTCAAGTTACAAAATAAACTGTAATTTTAAATTAATCTTGAATTGCATTTTTTAAAAATGTCCACAGATCGAACTACACACTCAAACCGACGAGCAGATTCCTGTGAACGAATCTATAATATCTCTACTGTTGAAGCTGCACTCGCAACTGTCCGGCAGACTGGACTCCTTCTCCCTGGAGGAGCCCGCGCCGGAATTCGACGAGCCTATAGGTAAGTCTTAGCCGCTGCCGAGCGAACGGCACTGGTTTTTATAGTTTGACTGAGTGATGTATCGATGCTTGCGCGTGCGCAGGCGACGGGCCGCACTTCATCGGGCAGCTGGTGCGGCAGCTGGCGGCGCTGGACGCGCGCTGCGCCGCCGCCGTGCAGCACCTGCGGCGCGCGCTGTGGCCGCACCAGCGCGAGCGGCAGGCCGAGCAGCGCGCCAGGTCATAAGCCAACCTTGTCATTTTCATTCTTACAAAACCTGCTACATATAAGAACTTTAGCGCCAGAGTTCTCACCTCATTGTCGTCACCTCTATTACTCAAGTAAAAACTATAAAATATATAAACAGATATACGGGTCGCTAATATCTGTACTTATTAAATATGTTTCCAGTAACTTTCTTTTGTTTTAAGCTTCATTCTAATATTTTCGGGCCTTTGTGTATACAGTATTGTGAATGCACAATTATACAATGACCGCAGGGAGAGGCGGGAGAAGGAGGAGCGGTCGCGACGCGCGCGCGATCGGCAGCAGCAGGTGATGCGCGAATTCGCCAGGCGGCAGCAGCAGTTCCTGTCGGCCATGCAGAACATGGAGGGGGAGGGCGACGCCATGGAGTGGGAGGAGGAGGTGCTAGAGCGGGACTACGATTGCGTCATATGTAACACCACAGCGCCCACCACCGCCGCCGACCCAATAGGACTCGTCGTACTTCTGCAGGTACGACACCGGAGGTAGTGATCCAGACATAGGTCTACTAATAGCTCGTTGTTGGTAATGCAACTTCATTAATGTTTAAACTTGTTAGGATTTCAATGCTGTGTAATCTTCTAATGATATCCAATTTATTAATTAACAACCGTCTGCTGGTTTGGCATTGTAATACAGTTTATGTCGACGTCCCTCGCCGTATCTCTCATTCGATGAGACGAGAGCTTTGTGGATAGTTGAGGATGTATTTATTGCGTTGGACCGGCTTTGACCCGCGCCGCGCTCGCTCGGCAGTCCACGTCGGTGCTGGGCCACCGGCGGCGCGCGGGCGCGGGCGTGCCGCGCCTGCCGCTGTCGGAGGCGGAGCGCGCGCGGCTGGCGGCGCAGCAGGACGCCACGGCGGCCGCGCACCACTACCGCCTGCACGACGACCTCTCTCAGAACTTCGACCAGGTTGTTTGTCATTATTTTTATTTTACTAGAGTTCCTTGATTATATACCGTTCAGGAGTGGAGGGTACGCTACTTCTGAATGTTATGCACTCTACGCAAATCATATATACATTATATAGATTTGTATAAGATCTTAATAAGACTGCCCTGTTGGTCGTGTTGATTGCAAGTGCGACTGCCGATCAGGAGATCCCGAATTCGATTCCTGGGTCGGACACGATAAAAAATTTCTAATTCAGATTTTCTAGTAATGGTTTGGAATCGGCACATGTGCCTGCTCCTCCTCCTCCTGTGCGTGTGCATTTTTCTGCCTATCTCTTCAGGAATTGTGAAGTTACGTTAATAAGAAAAATACAAAGTTTAAAAATTTATGTTAAATGTATCCCATAAGTAACAAATAAATAATTCAACATAAATATAAAAAGATAATGTTTTTGTTATAAAGATGGTAAAAGAAATTATGATTATACAATCGAGTAAGACACGGCCAACATATGAAAACGAAAGTTAAAAGAAACAACCGGCGTATAGTCAGACAGAGAAATAAGTGAGTTAATTGTTTCAGGAGTCGTGGGTGCTGAGCGTGAGCGTGGGCTGGGAGGGCGGCGTGGCGGCGCAGTCGTGCGGCCACCACCTGCACCTGCGCTGCCTGCGCGCCTACCTGCGCTCGCTGGCCGCGCCGCAGCGGCCGCACAACCTGCACGTGGAGCGCGGCGAGTTCCTGTGCCCCGTGTGCCGCCAGCTCGCCAACAGCGCGCTGCCGCTGGCGCCGCGCCCGCCGCCCGCGCGCCCGCCGCCGCCCACGCCGCACCACGACCTCGCCGCCGCCATCCTCGACATGCTGCAGCGGGACCAGCCCGCGCCCGTAACTATCCGCATCTATCTATCGCTTTCCGCTCCTACTTTTATCTTCGATCTCGTGTATTACGTCGGTCGTACATTACAGACGCCGAGCCGGTTGTCGGAGGCGATGGGCAAGGCGATGGAGGACATGACGGGCACGGCGGGCAGCAAGCTCAAGCAGCGCTACGGATCGTCGCCCGCCGCCATCTTTACGTTTGTGGCGTCACTCGTGCGCACCAACTTAGAGTGCGAGCTGGTGCAGCGCGGCGGGCGTCTGCTGTCGCGCCCGCCGCCTAGATATAAACCTCGCGATGACTGCATAGGTACTCCATAGTTGCTTTACATTTGACATCTTTGCCATTTGTATGTATATCATTTTTAAAGTTAACGAGAAAATTAAACTTTAAGAAAATTAATGGTCAAGAATATCTCAGTTGTATTAAAGAATATAACGTAATATAACTCCTGCTATTCCCGAAGAAGTAAGCAGAGGAATGTAGAACACTCCCACGTTTCAACAATTTCGTTTATGTCTCATTATGGAATAGCTGGTGAACCTATTATTACTATATTATAAAAGTTAAAATATTATAAAAGTTTTATAAAGGAAACTATTTTGTATATGTACTAATCACAAACTCTTTCGGAGCTAATAATAGACACCGGATCAGCGGTGTAGCACAGAAAGAATCTCCTGTACACAATTCAAGAGTTTATTAATAAAGGAAGCGAAAGATCGAACAACGGTTACGTAATGTCAAATGGTTTCCAGTGCCGCTGTTGGCCGTGGCGGGCGCGCACGCGCGAGCGCTGGCGGCGGCGGGCGCGCAGCTGGGCGTGGCGGGCACGTGGCGCGCGCTGGTGCCGGCCGCGCCCGCGCCCGCCGCGACGGCCGCGTGCGGCGCGCCCGTGGCCGCGCTGCCGCCCGGCGCGCGCACGCGGCCCGTGCCGCTGCTGCTGCGCGACCCCGCCGCGCTGCTCATGCACTTCCTGCTGCTGGCGCCCGCGCATCCGCCACATTTCGATATACGTCAGTATATTATTGCTTCCTGTACATTCCCCGGACTATACATTTAAAACTACGCTACAAATACATATGTATTGAACGTACTACGCATGTTGAATAATGTGAGATCTCCAGAGAGTTTGTTAGTTTTTTCACAAAATGAATCATTATGTTATTTTTGCCCCAATTTTACAATATATCGATGCAATATTATCGACAATTATAACCGCTTGAAAATTTTAAAAACAATTTTATCACTACTTCACTAAACCACTCATATAACTGTATGGACCACCAATTTACAAGGAAATATGTGAATTATGACACATTTTTTATGACGTACTGTCTTACTACTCATTTAATATATTCCATCATTTTATTCACAGAATACTTCACGTGCATAGTGAAAGCCTTATACGCCCTAACGTACTACCAAATAGTCAATCAGCTGTGTGCGAACGGCGTGTTCACCGCCATCCTGGAAGCCGACGCTAGCGAAGACCCTTGTCCGGACGAGGACGGAGAGGATGCACTGTTGGAGTCGGCCAAACTGTTGTTGACGTCACTGGCCGGCTCGCACTTGTTAGAGGATGATGGATTATCAGATTTCAGTGAAAGAACTACAGATATTTCTAAGATTGAAAGTCAGGTCAGTTATATTGCTTCAATTAATTGTGAAGTATCTGAATGGCCTGAATAAGACCTTGAAACCAGAATTGCTTATTTAATAATATAATACAAAGTTATAGGTACATACATTATCATCAATACTTCATGACGCATTTATGTATATAACTGACGCTGCAGGTGCAAGAGTTGGCGCTGGGCTACCTGCGGATCGCGGCGCTGGTGCGGCTGCACGTGTACGGCGCGGAGCTGCCCGACGTGGACGGGCCGGAGCAGGAGTTCGGCGCGCTGCTGCACTACCTGGAGCTGGCGCCGCGGGGCGCGCGCGCCGCCGCCGCGCTGCCGCCCGGCCACGCCGACGCCGCGCGCGCCTGGGCGCGCCAGCTCGCCTCCTCCGTCAACGGCGGCCAGCTGGCGGTGAGCCTCCACGCCCGTTTACTTCATATTATGCTTCGGAACGTAATAGAACCCTCTCCGGTGGCATTCATTAGCTGTATTAAATGGCATGGATACCTTTCGAATATCACCGAACGACGGTGTGTGCGCAGACGCGGCGCGCCGTGCGCGCGCTGCACGCGGCGTGGAGCGGCCCGTGGCTGCTGGCGCTGCCGCGCGACTACGACCGCGTGTTCACGCACTACCACGAGCGCGTGTGCCTGCAGTGCGGCGCCGTGCCCAAGGAGGCCTCCGTGTGCCTGCTGTGCGGCACGCTCGTGTGCCTCAAGCAGCCCTGCTGCCGCCACCACCAGGTGGCCGAGGCCGTGCAGGTACCGGTTTCAAATAAAAGTATCGACCGACATTACGATAGTATAATTTCACACTATAATAAATCCAATGAAATAAAAGTGACTTAAAGACAAATTATTAAATTTCTGTAAAATTGCACGTGTGTGATAAGTATAATATTATATTGGCATATTAATAATAAAATAAACACAAGTCTCCGCACACTCTTCTGGTAAACTATGATGATTAAACACCACCCGCAAATTTAATTTTACTCTTTCGTCCTACTTCCTTCACAAGCTCTTCATTTAAAATTATACGGCATTTAACAACAGTGGCCTAGATTCTTTCGTTTTTACAATGGGTTCGAGTTTATTTCTGTAAGAAAAGTACGAAATAAAACTAAAACAAAATATAGAAATGTAAAAAAGGCCATTCGTCTATGGCCATACTTGACGAGTGGTGAGCACGTAACGAGGAGGGTAACGAGGAGGCGGGCGGCCGCAGCACGCGCTGGAGTGCGGCGGCGGCACCGGCATCTTCCTGGTGGTGACGTCCACGTACATCATCGTGATCCGCGGGCGCCGCGCGTGCCTGTGGGGTAGCCTGTACCTCGACGACTACGACGAGGAGGACCGCGACCTCAAGTCAGTGCCTAGTCCCCTAGCCTGTTCCATAGTCAATACACTGGAAAATAATATGCAACATTTTGTTTTACAAGAACTACTGGACCGAATATTCAATGTTGGCTGTCGGTAGCGACAGGTGCAAACACTAATCTGCTTCGGGTCTAATGTCCCTTACGTACTGAGTGTGTTAAAACTCCGAAGCGGATTATTTTGAACGATATTAAAATATGATTTGCCGGTAAAATGACTTATTTTTAGCCAATGGATCACATATTGACCGATAAAGGAGTT
The DNA here is from genome assembly GCA_018245875.1 of Mysoria ambigua. NCBI lineage: Eukaryota > Metazoa > Arthropoda > Insecta > Lepidoptera > Hesperiidae > Mysoria > Mysoria ambigua. The sequence continues at coordinate 9,335 of DWEI01000228.1, read as the reverse complement.
AGATATATTCGACACATAGTGTTGTGTACCTATCGGCCTATGATGAAGTAAGGTGCTCGCAGGCGCGGCAAGCCGCTGTACCTGAGCCAGGACCGCGCCGAGCTGCTGCAGGCGCAGTGGCTGGCGCACCGCTTCGACCACACCAAGCGCACGTGGGTGTGGCACCGCGACTCGCTGTGAGCGCCCGCCGCCGCCAGGTGGAGACCACAACCAAACGACCAATCGTACACGTCTCTCGACACTTAGATTCATCTAAGCTATTCTCGTTGTTAATGCTATAGTATTATAAAAAAAACGCAAGTTGTTTCGTTGATTTAAAAATGTTATAATAGAATATTTAATAATTCATTATGTCGTTTTTTTACAGGAGCAAGAACAGATCTCTACAAGAAAAATATAGGAATGTTATAGCAGTATACTATAATTTATTGTAGCTTAATAATTAACATTAACACATACATGAACGCGGCGAGCAGGGAGGTGGCGGAGCCGCGCGGCGCCAGCGGGCCTGCGGCGTGCGTCGCGCCCTAGTGAACTGTTCCATCGCTGACGATATGCGATAAACGAACTTCGATATATATACATATAGATTATATTTGTTGTTCAATTGTGTTCAAAACAGTCCCGAATGTTTTAAATCAGACATTAATTCCATTTCAAATCCAAAAATCTAATCCTGAGTCTTTTATCTGAGGTCAATCAATGGACCTCTCATGGCAACACTCAGATTGTTGTTTGTGGATGTCTCTCACCGAATTCTCTCGTGTTCTTATCGCTCGCATCGCTGGCAGGCGGTGGTGCAAGTTTGATTTATAACGATGTATAGCTTAAAATTGTTGTCGTCAGAGGTTCGTCAATAAGGAAGTTCAGATTAAGTGAACCACTCAATGTGTCTATCCTAATAAATCATCGACCATGTGCATCGTAAGATGTTACATTCTTAATTTATATAAATAACTTTGTAACCTTTAAAATTATATTTACAATACTTGTCCTCGGTTTTAGATCTACTAAGTATTGTATATCATTTTGTAGTCATTAATTTTTATTCATTACATTGTAATAAATAGTTTACTTATATATTAAACGTTCTAGTTTATATTTCGAAATTGTTGCACTACGTTATTACGAATTATATTATTTTGTATTTCGATTGTTATGTGATGCTTCTTTAAACGTCGTTCGAGAAGAAAATTCTAAAGATACTCTACAACCTCTTCAATAGGATATTGTACATACACCATGACGACAGCTCACCCACACGGACCGTGTCGTTAGCGTCGCCGGGGCGGTGAGACCGGCCTACGTTTGCTGGAGACGTGGCCGACGACTTTGTTATTGTTATGTGCTAATATGTATATATACATATGTAAAAGTAGTAGTCGGATCGTGTGTGTAATTATTTATTTGTAGAAGTGGAGAGGGGCGCTCGCACTGCCCCCCTCCCCCCGCCTCCACCCTCTCCCCGGCCACCGCGCGTCGCGGGGGAGGGGTCGAGTTTGAGCGAGGTTGAAATCATTGGTTTTGTCACTGCAGTAGTATATACTCTGATGTTTCAAATGTAATGCATCGATGATCAACTGATAATTTACATAAAAATTATAAAATTTCTGTAGTGCCTAGCGTAAATATATCTCGATTGACGAGCACATTATCTTTGCAACGAGCAAAGGGACTGTAGACCCCGCATCGTGACAGATGTTATCGTATATGGCAGGGATGTATTTTTAATAAGTTTTTTTTATGCTTCTCATTCAAAGTGCCTATAAGTCTACCTACTCTTATGATAATCTTTATTATCTACTCAGTCATGAATGTTATTAAAATGCCAATAATTATGATACGAAAATATCCAAAAAAATGTTCTGTTAAATCATGCGCTGATAAATCACATTTTAATAAACTATTGTCTGTGCTCTTTGCCACAATTAAATAGACAAGATTAACAGAAACACTCCACACGAACTCACAGGTATAACTGGGATAACATTCAATACGAATTATATTACAGCGTCTAGTCACGTAGCGCCACGTAGAGCTAGTGTCCCGCGCTGCCCGGTAGCGGACTGGTACAACTTGCTTACATTTGTAAAAACGAATTGTAGTCGCCCTGTCGCTGTGTGCTTCCACCTTCGTGCTATGGATCGTCTACCTTAAAACTGAACGCCCCTCCGAAGTGTTTACGAACACATGCAAAATAGATATTTAAGTGACACACAATGACGATTATAAACATAATTCGTTTTGATTACCAGATCTGTCAACTAACTAGTATATAATAGAGTCGACCGTGCCGCAGAGCGGACGTGTCGCTCCATACAAAACGGATAGTTCCATAAAAAATACAAACGGCCATCGCTATAGTCACTCAGTTGATAGTCGAGTTCTGGGCTTGGAAGCGGATCCGAGTTTACATTAAAGTCGAGTTTACTTTACACATTGAAGAAAGAATTGCGAAGCGTATATTTTTAAATTGGAAGATCTCTAAAAAAAATTTACATGACAATAATAATACTTATCATAACACGAACACCTCATTGCAATGTTGTTGAAATTATGATAATATTAGAACGCTAGATTGTTGAAAATTACTTAGATACGGTTGATGTATGTATTTTGCACTCTTGTACTTACGTAGCGTTATGATAAGACTTTAATTGGACGTATTGATTACCACAGCGTCAGAGTACTGCGATTTGAGTTATTCCCGTAGGTACTGTGTCAAATATAATATTAATTCTGACTACGAACACGATTTTTACATTATATTATCGTTTAAATTTAGTTACTCTTTTAGGCGTGTTTTGTAATGTTTTACCACTATTTTTTTTCATCTTATATTGGTTTTTCTTTTGTAGTTTCCCGTCGATGGAATTACCCCCTTACTTTGTCCATAAATTTAGCGTAAAGATGTGTATAGGGTAGTCGTGTAATATTTTGTGTATTGTATATTTAGTTGTTTAGAGAGAATTGGTTTATTTTTGCAATACTTCGCGCGCGAGGAGAACACGATGTGCGCACTAAACGAAACGAACAGAGACCTAGAGCGGGCACGCGGCCTGCGCGGCCTCATTCACGTTTATGTGAGAAGACGCGGCGCGGCGGGGCGGCGCGGCCGACTGTTTCGACATACAGACTCTCCTGCACTGTATTAGCCTGCGTGAGAGAGTGGACCGATTTCGTCGTATATACATATATACTAATACGTAGCCACATGAAAGCGTATCCGTTGAAACGATCATCGAGTTCCGTACAATTAGATTGATAGTTAAAGTGTTACATTATTGTATAGCATACATAATCTCGTTGCTTTTTAGTCAGAGGATGGTAGTTTGTTCACGCCTTAGTGTAAAAGCGGTCCACGATGACGTCACCGTGGACTATTCTCGAAAGAGTGCTAAATATTCACACGCAGTAGGTGTATTCATTCCGGCGGGTGCTTGTAACGAATCTTAACGGATTTAATCTTATTAGGATATCCAATGTTTGACTTACAGTTAAATTAATTGTTGTACTCCATTTATCTTGTTCGTGTTCAACATCCGTTCGTGTTTCCAGCTGCATCCATACCCATATTGTAATGGAGTTCTGGAAATTGTTATGATTGTTTGATTTTTTTATTGTGTGAGCTATTCGTATGTTCTTAGAGGTTTTGTATGATATGGAAAACACACTTCGTTGTAAAATTATACCATTGAAAGTGGAATAAAAATCGTTAAAATTTAGATCTCTAAGTCTATTTCTATGTCAGAGATGTATCGGATGAATCCCACTGAGATTCAGTATTCCGGAATATTTTAATTTTTTACGCAAACTAGCAGCATTCACTGACATTAGGTATATAGTACCTGGTCGTAGTGTTACGATGTAGAGCGTGGGTGACAAGTCCCAAAGGTCCCGTTTGAGGGATGCCCACGTTGCCTGGCCCGTAGGCATAATAATACGCTCGGCGAAAGTGATAATTTTGTAATGAAGTGTGTATTAGACATATTGTACAGATCTTCAAATTGGAATGGATGGACCAGTGGATGTCGGACGGCGGTCCGCTTATATTTGTTAACACTTGTATCTATTTGTTCCTGTATATATCCAATCATTAAAGTTGTTGATATTTCTACGAGTTTTTATTTTACTGCATCTCCGTACCGTACATTTATAATAGTTCCCGTTATTTTGATTCGTTCGAAAAACAATAATGCAAATAATAATGATCAGATAGTTTAAACGATGTATTTCTCGAAATACACATTTAAAAAGAGTTGTGTGTGTAAAATGATAAAAAGTGATGTATTTTATTATTTTGTTGAAATTCATATATTAAACAATAAATTTCAAAGGTTTTCTTCAACATATATTTATTTTTTACTACTCAAAATACGACTTGGCAAGTTATAATTCAAATGACATTATGGTCGAAAACCACTAACTGAGAGCTGGTCCCATGCGCCCACATCACATCACATCAGGTATACTAGTTGTCTTTCGACGCGGAAGTCGTCCAATGATTAAACGTGGGTGCACCAGAGCGCGGCCGCGGCGGCGGTCGCTCCGGGCGCCGAGGCTGGCAGGAAAGCGAAATAAAACGAACAATATTTGTTAAAAGTTTATATTGTACATCAACTATGATTTGTTTAGAGGTAGAACATTCTACTCTTAAAGTAAACGGCTAACTCGACGAGGGTTACACAACTAATAAAATAGTTAATTTTGTATGAAACGCCGCGATCATATTTTCTATAGGCGGAGTGAGTTAACGTAGTGAACGTAAAGTGGTACAATAATTATTGTAATAAAATATAATCGTGAATTTATAATACATCTCGGCGTACATGAGTATCTGCTTCCTAGAAAACAAAAAAAATGTATAAAAAATAGAAAATTATATTCTCATATCAAATGATACGCGGTTTTTGTGATATAATAACACGTACTGGCTGTTACTGGCTACAAAAAATAAAACGATTTGATTTTTTTTTTAAGATTATGGCTGTACATCTCGTAATTCGACGAGTATTCTCACGGAACCATAAATAAATATAATGTGTATTTCTGTCATAAATCCTATAATAATGAAAAATAATAGGTTATATCATTTATATCTTCCATCGATTTAATGCCCATCTTTTTATTTCTGTACTGTTTATGTTCCGCGAGATATCGACAATATGGTTTAAATCCTCAATACTGCGCATATTCTTAAATCGACTCGGCTGCAACGAGCTGCATCGCAATCGGCAAATTGCGTGTTGATCGTTCATCTCCCCATGTGTAAAGCCCTATATGGATACTTTCGTCCGAAATATATTGTTATCACAGAAATGAAATAATTACCAAAAAAAAGTATTTTGATGGCAAACAAAATTATGCACCGTATTGCGAACGAAAATGTCATCTTCAAAGATGAAATTATCAACTATGTGAAAAAACCTATCAAAGAAATACTTACAAACAAATACTGAACTCTGTTATTACTTATTATAATTATACATTATTATGATTAAACATTACGTGTTATATAACAAAATATTTGATTACATCTCGAGGCGATTCACTCGTCGGGAATGTTCAATTTCGAAGACCAATTATACAGAATACAATATTTATTTTTTCAACAAAAACTCGAGTCACGACAACGTCGACCTCTCGTGCGAGTTCCTACAGGGCGTCGACTCCTGGCAGGGCGTCGGCGCCTCCAGCCACCGCTCGCAGACCGACCGACACAGCGTAACAAGACACAAACAAACGATATGCGAATCATTATTAGTAATTATAAAAGAACCTAAATATCTAAGTTCATATACAAATGTCGTTTCAATAGTCGAATCAAAAGGAAGCGCCGCAACACAGCGGCGCCCCGCCGGCGCCCGGGCGGCGCCTCTATACAGCTGTACACACGTCTAACAATATTATTACGAAGGTACAATTTCTAAAAAATCCTGAACACATTTCGATAAGATACGGGCCCGGTGGGTCCGCGCGCGCCGCCGCCCTCGGGCTATGGCACAGGCGGCAGCACACGTCTACACAAGTACAATGGACCGTGATTCGAACCACGTTCGAAGCGCTAGGCCGGACTCCTGGCGCGGCTCGCGGCCGCGTCGCCTCTTGCGAATCACCAAATATCAACCACAAGTCTATCTGCGATGGCGTTTTACTATAAAACATCTCTCCACTCGCGCGCGTCTCGCATACGAGCGCGCTGCGCCGCGCCAGAGCGGGCCGGCGCCGCGCCGCGCCGCCGCGCCGCACGCGGGGCGCGACCACGTGCGACACGTGCGACCCTCAACTACATTCTCGTTTCGCTGTGTTACATTAAAATATAAATTCGTACAACTAATTCATATATTCATATACATATATTATAATATAAACAACTAAATACGTTAACCGAAGGCCCTAAGTGTAGACGATTATTAACGATAAAATTATAAAAATCCTTAGCACATTTTATATTATTTTTAGTAATTAGTACAATATACTGGTCATTCTGAGATCTGTACTCGACCACCCCGGCGCGGCCCGCGGCCAGCGCGGCGCGCGCTCGCGGCGGCGCTAGTCTCACTAGCTCGCTGGCGGGATGGTCGCGCCTCCGATTACATTAGTAACCTCGTATACGCGTGGCATGTGGCGGCGGGCTGCTCGCGGCCCCTCGCAGCGCGCGAGGCGTCGCGGGGCGCGCGGGCCGCGGCCGCCGCGAGCCCGGCCGCGGACGACAACTCTACGATCTGGCCGCTCTGTGCTCTATGGTCCATTTATTTATTACATTACATAACAAATATTAATACCTATATTACACCTATGCAGAGGTAACTACGTCTATTAACTATCAAAATTACATACTTGGCAGATATGTTAATATATTTTTTTTCATCGGATATTTTGTTTCTTTTTTTTTCCGTGTGTGTAATTTTTCTTTCTAGAAAAATCGTTTTAGTATAAATGTTATTTATCATTTATTCTTAATTTACGTATATAGACATATATATCATATTCATAAGCTATTGATATAGAGCTGAACACACGTTCGTACATACATAGCACGTCAATAATTAAATTGATCTCACAATAATATCTATGGTTTATATAATTTCAAGAGTCACGTACAAAATATACAAAGGACGCGGCGACGCGGCGGCTAACGTCTGCGACGAGCGGCGCGGGCGCGGGCGCGGCGGGCGCCCGGGCCGCCCGCTAGCACGGTCGTGTTCGCTTGTATCGCGCACTACCACTACGCGTTCATAACAACTAATGGCGGCACACTGTTCCTAACTATTTACCTATTGACACAGAGAATATTCCACTACGCACAATGTGTGCTGAAGGTTCATGCAGTACCGAGCCATCGACATATGAAAATCTGTACAATAGCAAACTAGTATTTTTCACTAAACACTTCTGATTGGTAGTTTGCTAACAGGCAACATATAGTACGTACATAGAATGCGGTGTTCCAAGTTGGCAATAACTCTGTAAATAAATTGATTTGCTGTGATGTCCCTATGTTTACTCTTCAAAGTGTCAGGAGTCCAGTAAACTTCAACGGCTAGGCATAAGCCAAGGTAACCGGAATTTCAATATCATTTGTATCAAATCGTTATCCTTCTGTAGAATCATAATAATATATGGTTCAATTAACTTAATTAAATTTAAAAAAAACATTTTGTCTTACTAAAATTCCACACAGATATATACATAAAATATTCTCTATGTCAGCAGTGTGGATACGAGGGACCTATTATGCCCTGTACATTTGTGATGTACAGGACAGAATAGACTATTTAATATAACAACAAAATTATACTAATCTAGATACAACACATACAGGGGCCACTCAGCTCTTAGCGAACAATGTCGATCTAGGCGCACGGATTACATCGAATAGCTGTACTCTGCTGTGACATTACATTACAATGTTTTTTTTTAATCAGTTATAGATCGTAAACACCGTAATTTGTAAAAAGACGGGGTGCGTTACTGGCAAGTTCTATGTACAAACGAGAAAAATAAATTCTTTACATTCCTCTGAATAATTCCATATATGCAATGACAACAAACGTTACTCCAGAATGCTGAACCCATCACTCCTATACCCATTTAATAATATCCGTTAACTTAATGATGTCGTCATTAAGTTGAATTTTATGAGTGTATAATTAATCACTACACCGCCACGGAAAATATAATGTGTTCCGCATCCGATTGGCTCGGTGGGGCATATTGGCACTGGCTTGCGTATACAGATTATGTAAGTGCATGATATTCGAACTGCAAAAAAAATACTTGTCCACACCCCATGTAATGGAATCGTGAGTTCAGCGCTCTCGACCAACGATACGATAATCGATTCGCTTACACAAAAATGAATGCGTCCGCGATACTGTCCGGCGCCCGGCGCGCGTGCGGCGGCGGCTGTTATAAGACGCCGGCGTGCCAGGGCGCGGGCGGCGCGAGGGGCGCGGGCGGCGCGGGCGACAGCGGCGCGAGCGGCGCGAGGGGCGCGGGCGGCGCGGGCGCGGCGCTGTCGTCCGCGGGGCAGTCGCAGTCGTCGGCGCGCAGGTCCACGAAGTTACCGTAGTCGTCGGTGAGCGCGCTGTGGCGCACCACGCACACGTGCCGCCGCGCGCCCGACCACCAGCGCCGCTCTGCAACGCCAGTCTCACTGCACCTCTCGCTTCGTGACTCTCAGCTCAGCTCGAACATCAGAGCTGCTTAGGATTGCCTCGAGATTGTTGCTTGTAACACGTGTGAGACACACATTAGGTAGCACCTTCGTTACATGGGTAACGTCAAACGTGGTGGTGGTCTCAGTTTATTTTCACAAAGACACAATACATCACCAATGTGTTAAAAATTGAAGCAGAGAATTAAAAGAGTTTTGAAATTTGTGGCTCCTTTGGATAACCCTAGACTGGACTTCGACTGACGCTTCGATCAAGGAACGACATATATTATATTAATTCCAGGTTTGGTAAATTGCTATCCATATTTCAGAAGTAAATCAACCGCTCGGGAAACCATCGGGCAATATCGTAAGCATTTTCATAAATGAATAATTTACCTAATACAGCTTGAATAAAGTCGTCCATTGATGAGTCCCTAGAACATTCTATCGGCAACCATAATAGATGTTTTAAGGGATCGTCTCAGTGTGACCCTCCGAAAAATCACTGATTTTCGCGATTTTTTTTTAAATGTTCAAATAAACTAATCGGTCCGGTTTTTTTATAAATAAATACGTTTATGAAGAATACAAAATGATTTTTTTTAAGTTTATTTAATAAGTGCATCGTTGTTGTATAAATTGTTGAAATTAGACGTGAAAAAAAAGGTTCTGT
>DWEI01000227.1:0-25010 GCA_018245875.1 Mysoria ambigua | reverse complement strand
GAAATATAACAATATGATTCATGATATTCATGTAACAATTAAACAGTGATAATAAGATATCACCCATAAAACAATTTAAAAAAATACTGATTTGATTACAAAATCAACAATATAAAAAAAATTGACTTTCAAAGTTGACATTATTACACAAAATAATAATAAAAATATTGTCATTTTTCTTTCAGTAGTTATATCTTTGTCTTATCATTTTACTGTTTTAAAAAAAATAGTTTATACACCCATTTGTTGGTATAAATCTAAATATATGTCATACTACAATAAAAATATTAATCGGTTGTACATTGTAAAAATCAAATATAAATAAATAAAATAAATTACATTTCAACGGTAGACTAGGTAACGGTGGACGGACTCAACATTTAATGTCGTTATAAAGTAAAAATAAAAATATAATCAAACGTCATTTAACAAATTACAGGTAAAAAAGGATTAATTTATAAAATAAAGTTACAAATACATTGAAAAACGTAATGCACCTAATTATTAATATCCGTTAAATAAACATGTTATTTCATTTTTTGTGATGATTACCAATAATTAATATCAAATGTCCAATTTCTAATTATTATACTTAAATTTTTCTATTCTATCATTTGTGTCAAACCAATTCTAAATAGGTACTTAGATATTACTGTATTTAGGGCACGCAAAGCTCGTCAACTGGAATCAATCACTAAAGTTTTACAATTCATATTTCATGCTAATTTATTTTAATGATCGTCTTATTATTATTACATTGTCACGCTAGGACCTTAATTATTCTAGCTGAGTTTATTTTGGGCAGTAAACATAACGGCTACAACATTTAGTGTTTGATTACAGTTATTTATACGGGGGACGCGTAGTCCATGTCTTTTATAATCGCTACTTGTCAAGCCAGCTGCTGCTAGCGGCGCGGTGCGGGGCGCGGGGGCGGGGCGCGCGGCGCGTCACGCGTCGCGGGCGGCGCGCGGCGCGGCCGGCGCGTGCGGCGCGGCCGGCGCGTGGCGGTACGCGACGTGCTTGCGCAGCGCGTCGCGCGACCGCGACACGTGGCTGCAGGCGCGGCACGCGTGCCGCCGCCCCGCGTGCGTTTCCATGTGCACGCGCAAGTTGTACTGGTTGCTGAGCCGCTTGTTGCATATCGTGCACACGGAGCTGTTGGAGCGCCATTTTCTATCGTACGCGTCCGAGAAATCTGTAATGTTATTCGAACTTTGGAGATCGACGGAATTTATTAGTTCGTTGTTGATTGGTTTGTGTTTTATAGTTAGTGTTAACTGTAATTGATTATGGAATTCATGACTATATTTACTATATTTGTGTTAATAAGAGAACATTGGAATACATAACAAAATGTTCCGGTGCCCTTCTAGCGTATGCCCCTGTACCTGGGGAAGGTGTCTAATCAGCGTCTTCCGGTCTTGAAGTTGGACTAAAAACGACTTTCTGCTTCCGAACTCAAAAAAACACAACTCATAATTTCTGCTAAGGCCTGACGTTATCGGTTTTATATAAATTTTGGAAAACCAATTCATCGTGCACAGGACGAATGTTAAAACATCAATCACCTCCGACGCCGTGTAGCGCCGACGCGGCCACGGCGCCCGCGAGGCCACCGATCTTGTGCGTGCTGTACAAGTTCTGCACAATCTGGTCCAGTTTGCTGAGTTTGTCCTTTTCGATGCGCGTATCGACGTATTCCGGCTCCTGTGTATCATTTTCCGTTTCGTAAATCGCTTTGTTGTTAGCGGAATTTTCTGTAACGAGGAAGTTTGTCTGTGGGTCGTCTTTGTCCAAACTCGCAGGGGTTTCCGCGCTGTCGGTTTGGTCTGGATCAGTCGCCGTAAGGGTTGAATTCTGAAATGCAATCACAATGCTTGAATGGTAGTTTCAGTAAATTCGAGCCCTTAAACATATGAATTTGACCTATGGTCAAATATAAGATTTGACAAGTCAATATCCTCAAAATACAAATAGGTATAGATTGATAAACTTTAGCAACCTACTCACTGTGTCAGCGTCGGTCAGTCCTGATACTTTGAGGGTCTGGGCGAGTCTGAGCAGCGACGGGAGGTTCTTCTTGGAAGCAGTCACCTCACCAGTGTACATGAACGTGAGGAGTAGGTTCAGCTCGACAGCTTCGCACCCTAATACGATGACCAGCGTATTGTTCTCCGCTTCTATTTCCTGTCATATGTAAAATAGATGTTGCTGTCTACTGTTTATTAAAATTTCCTATCTACAGATTAAGGCTAACATATAATTGTAATCAGGTGCGTGTTGGCATAAGTCACGAGTCCTAGGGATTACAGATAATTTTATTCTGTATTCTGTATCCTAAGTTTTTTTTCACTGTAACGTTTTTTCATAATAAATGTACTTTAAAATCCATACTACAATTTTTGACATTTATATAAATCCATAATTGCTTTAATCAGATTCCCTTCTAAGATGCTTATTTCATACATTCGAGAAGTAGTTCAAAAGGTACTATTTCCAGCTTGTTTACTTCTGTGGCTTATCACTTTTCCTGCTGATTCCTCATATGTGGCTGCAACATTTCTGACGGCCTTATAGCTCACACAGTGATCACTCACAAACGTCACCGCTGTGTCTCACCTTAAACAGTCGCGCGAAGTACTGGCTGCACGACGCCAGCACCAGGCGATGCGCTTTGACGCAGGCGCCGTTGGCGCTGAGCGTCACGTCGCTCAGCGCTCCGGTGCTGAGCATCCGGCCCAGAGCCCCGATAACACTGCTCTGTTCAATCCAATAGCAGCATTTTAGTTACTATTGTTTATTGATATCACGTTAGTGAATCCCGTACGTATAGTTTCGGTACAAAATTAATGGTAATTTAATGTACTATTTAATTTTAATGTACTATTTAACTAATATTTGGGTGGACTGTATATGTTATTTTTATTTGATTCCGTCTCCCTCTTCTATCTATTTTTAACTGCTGCGATATGGAATTAAAATGCGATTTGAATAGTTAATTGTATGAATCATAAAGCATCATCGCGGCCACTTAATTGCCTATATATTATATGCAAGGTGACCACGTTTTGGCATGTGCTAGGTTCACTTGAACTCTAATGAAGAAGGTATTTCCTAACATGCCTGTTCTATTATTACTGTCTCCTGAACCATTTCAGTAGATCACAACCATTACATGATCAAGATAGAAGTCGTCTGTTATGATTTTGGCCCTCCCCAGAAATGAGTCACGGCCCGTCATGAGAAGACCGTGAAAATGCACCGAAAATATACGTAAAGAAAAAAAAATTGATTATTACAAGCACTAGGCTTTAGGTAATAGTATAAGCGTTTAGGCGTTTACAAAATATGTATCGATTGTATGTTAATAATGTAGAAGAAGCGTGTCAGAGTATGAGACAGAGATGTTGGGTGCCTTTGTCCTACCCCTGTAAAGCACCTAGCGTGATCTAGTATAGACCATAAATAATTTTTTTGTCTAACACAAATAATACATTTTCATAATGAATATATTCCTTCGAATATAATTTACTTTTGGTCTTTGTTCGAGCGGTCGTGAGCACAATATCCGACCGGGAGTTTCTGGGTTCAAATCCCGGTCAGACACCATCGGAAATTTCTAAGCAGTGAATCTGAATCGGAATTTCTGTCCGATGTGTGGTCATAGAATAATATTCCATTGCTTGGAGTAAACAAAACATGAGCGTGCACTACACGTCCCTGCTTGTCTCCTCGGAGATAACAGGCGTAATCGCATGTAGTTTATTGACCGAGGCAATATGAGAGAGTAAAATAAAGAAAGAATTTGAATCACCCGGAATTAATTCTTTACGATGTCATTCTTCGTTACACTGTAATAATAATACTGGCCATTATCCGCCCACTGCTCTGGTCGTAAATAAAAATAAAAAACGATTTACGCCTTTCGATTTCTTTAGAATTAAAATGAGTTTTATAATATCATAAGCTCTTAAGCGATTCTACTAAAGTACTAATATATTTTTATTCTGCGCTAGTTTCGTTTCATATTCCAAATTACTCAGATAATATTGAAATATTTCAATTAAACTGAACTTTGCAATATTGCCATAAGACCATATGCCGAGTACAAATATTAGTTATTTTACGTACCGCCTAAATTGACAACATAGCTGCGACACACGTTATCGACGACGGCGACTTTCGTAGTGAGACTATTTATAGAACTATTACCGTGTTGTAGATATTTGAATAATTAAGATAGAGTATCGTATAACGTATTCTGTATTGGTTCGCGTCTATGATGAAGGCTTTAGTATTAATTGTTATGTAAGCATCTTGATACGTTGATTAAATTACACTGCTAGAACCAGAGTGGCCTAACTGCATTTTGGCATCTTTTGCCCTATTCGCATTTTCGTAGTTTAGAAATGTTAATTTATAGTACAGGAGCTGTCTACAAGTAATACATGACATGTAAACAGTTAGGCCGCTATCGCATTGTAGATTAACATTTCTAAGTTACTACAACGCAATTAGGCCAAAAGTCATTAATATTCAGTTATGCCACGCTGATTCTAGTAGTCTTAAGTTATTTTACGGCTTAACTGACGTCTGTTTTTAATTAAAGTCATAATAGTAAATAACAATGTAGTATTTATTTAGTTTGCTCATAGCAATGAGCAAATTAAATAAACAGTTTACATATACATATTTTTAGGAAACCTTCCAACGTAATTCGCACCGCTATTGTTATGAATCAACGACAGCGCCAAAATATTTTGCGCCGTTGATTTGTGACGTTATGTCACGCTGTATTTTTTTTTCTAATGAGTCACGTATTGACAAACAATATGGCGCCAATGGCAACCAGAGACAATTAAATTTATTTCTAGTGAGTAACCAACTGAAGAATCATTTGGAATTCCTAGATCCCGGGCATTTTAATTGTTGGTTGTTGATTTTAATTTTTTGATACTTGTTGGTTTTTAATTGTTCAATATTTTTTGAAAATGTAACATAAATATTCATAGTTATTAATATATTCATAAACCGATTTGTCGTTCCATTGCTTTCAATGCAATTTTTCGTAGACTAATGAAGAAAAGCTATAGTCTGCCCTTGGCCAAATGCAATATAGCAGGTTTGATACGCCTTAGAGAATATTACGCAAATCTCTTAAGGTATGCAGGTTTTCTCATAATACTTTCCTTCACCGTTATAGCAGGTGAAAGATAAAATATAATCACGAAATATCTACAGCAAGCAAAGCTTGTCATATGTCAATATTTTCAAAATATATAGAAGTATTGATTCAAATTGAATTGCTAGTTTAGTTTTTATATGCTTTTAAGTCGACGTGCATTGACAATATCCGTAAAGTGGCCATCGTCATGGATGCTTCAAGCGTCAAGCTTGGACGCGAAGAGCTAATGATCGCGCTCCGTGATGTGCTGTTGGACAGTCTAAGTCCAGCGGTGGCCGGAAATAGGCTGATTATGGTGATTACAAATTGCTGTGTAGTTAGAAAGTTCCCAAGAATTGGTATAGAAAGTAAGATTTAATATTGATTTCGGTGTATAAATTTTTGATTTTTTTGTCAAAATCGAGGTAATTATAATTAAACTGCTTGTAACATATAATCCCCGATTAATATTTTAACGAATAACAAATAAAAAAACAAACGAAAATTGTGTACATAATTTGCAGCTTAGATTATTCGTGTCAGTGACAATAAACTATCATAAAGAATTAAAAAAAAAAAAAACTATTATATGAGAAAAGTAACAATTTTTCTTGGTATTCATCAGCTTTTTAGTATATGTATTATTTGAATAGTATAAAAAAATGAATAGTTCTAGTAATCGTTAATAGATGACGCTTTTTACGTTAACAATAATACATGAGTCAATCCGTAGGTATTTTTCAATATTTAACGTAATGGATCCTTAATGGACATGGAATTTTGTAATAGAATATGAAATAGTCGTTCAGCTAATTATAATTCGATAAGGACTTTGAATAGAATAATTGAGGGACGTACAAAATTTGATATTTTCGTAGCTTAAATGTAGTAATTATTATTATGATACCGGCAGAGCGGCCCATTACGTTGTACGCAGATTACATGGAATCTATAATTGTACAAAGCTAACGAGCTCTTTCATTGTGTGTATATGTGTATTGTTACCAACGAATTGATTTTTTTTTTCCATTATTGATCAATTTTGTTGGCGTATAAAAATAGTTATGGAGCGGAAACTATGAAACGTCATTTTGGGCTCAGCTAGGATTATTTTATTGGTGGTTCTCGAGACTATGCCATTAATAAATGATACGTAATGAATAATATTGCAAGCTTGTAATTATAAGTAGGTGTAAAAACTAGACATTTATATTGTGTCAATTAGTTAATGCCAGGTCTGGGTAATGGATGTCCTGCATTCCTCTGCCCACCTCTTCGGGGATTACAGGCGTGAAGTTACGTTACGTTAGTTAATGCCAAATTTGATTTATCAATGTCATGTTTAATTAATCAACGTCTAATTTTAATAATGTTAAACATGTATCAGGCGTGTATTTGATTACGTTAATTTAAACAGAGAGCAACTAAAAATAATTTGTTAATTTCTTTGTTTTTCTTCAACGATAGTGCGATGCGAAGCGTCCCATTGCACTGTTCCACAGGCGACCATAATGTTACTAATACTAATAAAATTGCTTTCAGCCAAGTTGTACAATTTAATTTTGAAATAAAACATACGTAACATCACGCCTGCAGCCCCCGAAGCGGTTGGTAGGTGCGTAGAACATTCCCACGTTTCACCAGTTACAAAAGCTAAAGTACAGTTACAGTACAGTTAAAATACAGTACAGTTAAAATAATTTTACCTAATCAAGTCATTGAACTAATAGCGGGAATTGTGTCGTCTACTAAATGTTTATTTTTCTTTACTAAATATTAGTACATTTTTACAACTATACTAACTGCTTCATAGGTCTAGAGGTTGCGAGCGCGACTACCGCTTTAGAGTTCCTGAGGTTGAATCTTGGGTCGGATATTTCTAACTGGAATTTCTAGTTAAAATTCTAGTACTGGCTCGACATCTGTATTTGTACCGGGTGTATCGAAATAGGTTCATCGGCTACAGGAACGTAAATGTAACTGGTGAAACGTGGAAGTGTACCACATTTCTCTACCTACCTCTTCGGAGATTTTTAGCGCGATGTTACGTTTTTATCACGACATTGTCGCTGATAACTGTGAGTAAAAACACTAAATCCTTGACCACTGTCCAAGTTTTGATTATGATAACACATTTTGTATGCTGTACTCTGTGGTTAATCTAGATTGTCTGTTATTTCATTGAACTGTGGAAAGTGTATTTTGTCAACGGCAAGTTTTGGAGGTACATTATTTTTTATGAGTTAATTGTATTGTTTTACCCTAAATATACCATTTTTAATGCTATTGTATTACATTTGTCCATTTTGATTTGTGTGCATACGAAAGCAAATTAATATTAACGATAAGTGATATTATAAAAGTTGGTGTTGTATTACGAATTTATTAAATATAAGACAAGTAACCATGTTCAGTTCCTGTTCCGGTTTTATTTTATTTTTAAATAAGTTCTTGTCATACCAAGTGGTGTATATGTCAATGAAAGTTGATATTAAACTATATAAATGATATTTATGTTGAATAATATTAGTTGTTATACAAATTATATTCGTCCTAAATTTAATTTTACTTCATTTAATTCAAGAGACTTTATGTAAATAAAAAATATTTGTAAATAAAAGATATGTTGAAAAACCAGTTTTAATATACTTGAATAATCCGCTGTAATAATTCAGTTAACTTTAAATTAACACTTGTACTTGTAGAGTTTAACTATATAGAATCTCTTTATATTTAGACGCAACTACTTTCAAATAGTTCTGAGGTTGACTTCAAAAGCAAAGATGGCGCTGAGTTCTCCACTGTTTTGTCTGTGCCTAATTTTATTATTCAACTACATTAACTAGTTTCTCGAAGTCCATAAAATATTATTCAAATTACTCTGGCACTACTCTTAATTAAATTTAGAAAATCAACAGGTGATAAGATGTCAATTAATACAATATTTAAAAAATTCAATTATGGTTATAATCGTAATAGAAGTAACCTGAATATAATGTTAGATAAGAAAGTTTATTTTATATAAAAGTTAAATTAAAAAAGAGTTGCCTTAAAAATCTATATATGAAATGTTTTAAATTGCGTATTGGAAAAAAATCACGTTGTTATTATAAAACTGATGGTTAGCGTAAGTAGATATGCAATACAATGTGAGAAGCTTGGATGTGTCCATATAAGTATAACAGTGTACCTGAGCTCTCTGGGTGTAAAGAAAAAAATAACTACTTACCTACCTGATGGTTGTGCCAGCGTAATGAAAACTGTTGGACCTCATCCTCATCCATTATTAACACAATAAAAAAACAATCGTATTTTTTTAATGTTTTTGCAATAGGAACGCGAACCTAGTGTGGACTCACTGCGACCGACGACGTTCGTACCGTTAGCCAAGACAATAATATTGTTAACCGAATCCAGGCTACTTTATTTTAGTCGGTACGCCTGGAAAACCTGTAGCCACCTATTTCTGGAGCTGATCGTATTTATAAATCCAATGACATTCAGTCAGTGACGCGACGACATACCAAAACCCATCCAAAAACAGATTTAGTTCGCCGCGGCTCGATAATTGGCATCATTGTTAAACTATTTGCACTGATTTATCGACACCGTACGGTTTTATTGCTGTTAGTCGATGGTATACGTGCTTTTCGGCTGTTTGCCGCCAATTGCTTGGATCGATCGACCCACTTTCATTTAACATTGTTATGTTCCCGCCATCGCTATTCGATTGTCACAATTTTTCTTAACTGTTTGCTGCTTTAGTGTTGCTACATTTATAAATAATCAAATTAATATAAGATTTTGATAACCATCGAATATTTTTTTATTAAATAAAATGTATCAACCGGTGTTAAAAATAGTAACATTTAATTATTAATAATTAGATTTTTTACAATAATTACATTTAAATATTAGACACAATTACAAAATAAAAATTCGAAATTAAATTACTTTTATATACTTAATATACGTGAAGTAAAACAAAACATGCAATAAGGAATTGTTAATGTACTTCTTCAACATGTAAAAAAGTTGGTTGCTGTATCAAAATATGCGTGAATTAAAAAAAAAAGAAAATGGCGCGCATTTATAGCAATATCCATTTCCTGTACATGTTATATGCGAATATCGTAAAAGTGGAAAGTAAACTCCTTGAAAAAAAAATGACTGAAGGCAGTATTTTGTCAGAATTTTTGGATGATGCAGATTTTTTCAACATGGCCATAGATACAATAGAGAAGGAATTAGAAAATTTGAAAAAGATCGTAGATAAAGTTACTCAAATGCGAGGTTAGTTATAATGGTGTCTTAATAACTGCCTTTTAAATGTCATCTGCCAAACAATTACACTTTTTCTTCGACAAAGAAAAAAGCTTAAAAAACCAAAGGTCTTGCTAGACTTACTACAGAGAAATCACTGCGAAATTCACAAAGAACTTCAGGGTGGTGTAAATACTAATTTGTCAAAATTTATTAAAACGCGCCAACAAAAAGGAACGCTAATCCTGTGACGCATTGCATAAGGGTACCACTGATTTATGTCTGACACGGCTCTGGTATCAATGTCATAACTACATTTCACAGCTTTTTCACTTCGGCAACTTGACCGTTTGCGGTAAAATCTCGAAATCGGAATGTTCCGCTACTTGTGACGTAATTTAACATTACGTAACATCACGCCCGTATTTCTCCGAAGGGGTAGACGGCACACTGTAGTGCTCCCTCGTTTCGTTACGTCTCATGCGATAAGTGGTACGCTTTTCGCCATACACTGGCCACAAATCCACACTCCGTACTAATACTGGCATTTTGAATTTGGAAAACCCAAAAATACTTTACCTACCCCTACTTAGGGTTGCAAATGTGACCGCTACCTGTTTATACAAAAACTGTTATTATATATACAATTTTAATTTTTTTTTCACACAGTTTCTATCGTTTCAGTGGAAGCCGCCTACTTGGAATCTGATTTAATAGTCATGATAGATCCGAAGAATTGGCAAAACATAGCTGATTTTATAGGTCTTACGCCTGTGAACCTAGACGCTACATCGAGTGATTAATCAAATAAATGTATACTAGAAAATTGTGTTGTATTTATGTACGTAACAGTAACATGACGCATTTAATTTTCGTGAGCATGCCTAGAATAAGAATAAGTTTTTATCTATATTCATTTCTCTGTAAATGAATTGTTATTATCAGAAATAATAAAGTTCTTGAATCATAATCTCCGAAGAGGTTGGCAGAGTGGTATAGTACCACCAGCGTTTCACCAGCTTCGTTCACGTCTCACTATGCAGTAGATGGTAAGCCTACTGCCATACGCCGGGCATATAACCAGACTCCGGGCCACGATAAGAAAATCTAAGTTAAAAAATTCAGTAGAGCCCGACCTGGGATTTGAACGCACGACCTTTCGATCGGCACCCGCGTTTGACCATCACGACCAACGAGGTGGTGCTGTATTTTATCCTCATTTTACCGCTTCGCCATCGTTACAAATTATTACCGACCGACTAGTATAAGACACTGACTATACTATATTAGTATTTATTCTGACACGTTTTGATATTATGGTTGATATGGTTGCGTTCAGAAGTAGCCACCGTGGGCATATCAGCTTGCGAATATTACCACCGCCTTGGAAACTTCAACCAGCTTTCCATTTATAAACTAACGAGTATGGAAAGTCCATTATGTTCGAACACTTTTCATTTTCCCGCGTTATAAATTTCACATTATTATAAGCTTCCAACTTTGAAGTAAACACTGGCGTTATTGTTCGCTAATTCGCTTATGTTTGGCCCAAGTACGAGCGGTAGCGGGGGCCATAATGAACGCGATTCAGATATGAACGGCGACTTCAACCATGAGATGATTGTACTAATTGTTGTAACGTGTATTTAATTTTTTGGAATGGATTTTGAAAGCAACTTTTTCGTGCGTCGCGTAAATCGAATAAGTGGTTTTGTGGTAAAATGTAAGGAACATTCTAAATTGGTTTCATGTTGATAATATTGAGATACGGATATAATTTCCATATTGATATCAATAAAATAACAGGCAAATGACTAATTGTTTTTTTATATTTTCTATTGTATTTAATTACATTAAAAATCCTATTACACTCACTATTCGCGAGCATCGATGCAGCGATTCAGCGAAAATTAAGCAAGCATATACATCTTACGTTTCTTTGTAAACTGTATCGAATGAAAATAATTTACACAAACGTTCTATAGCCATTATTGTTGACGTGAAGTATTAAGTTATAATCAGAACTATAGCAGGATAGTACTTTGCATCCAATCGTCAATAAGTAAAGCGATAAGGCATTTAGCTTTTCGCGTACAACCCTGGGTTCTGTTGAAGATCCCGGAGCCCTATTATATGCGCACAGAAAGATATTAAAAATCACAATTTGGGTTTAGTGCGGTAAAAATCTCATCCGGTGCGGTATAATCCGACATGACTTCTAAAGTACAGATGTACCTCTTGGTTTTCCTATGATAGCAAAAAATGTATAAAATGAATGGCAATGGAATGACATGAATGCTAAATGATATAAATCAGTAAATGCATTGTTCAGTTTCCCACAAACTGAAATTAAAAGTTTAACGAACCCCCTTAAGTGTTTATTAAATAAACATTTGTATGTTTTATGTTTGGAAACAATTATTCGAATGCATCGCGAAATGCAGTTAGTGATTCACCTGCTCAAATGTTATTGTTACAGTTAAACGATTCCTCGCATACGAACGAAAATATTAAACGTAACTTCACGCCTGTAATCCCCGAAGTGGTAGGCAGAGGAATGCAGAACATTCCCACGATTCACCGGTTACGTTTACGTCCCACTATGTAGAAAATATTATTAAAACATTATCAGATGTATTACAACTGTACTCAACTCACAAGAGTACATCACGCCGATGTTTTAGTTTACTTCAACTATTAAAATTATGTTTATCATAATATTTCGTTCTTTTAAAACAATTCTCCAAGTTCTTTGCTTCCAATTTGACTTAGCCCGATGTCGTTTAAGGAGCTGTACATCATATCGATAAAGAACAATGATAATAAAACAAAATTCACTAGTTTCTTATCTGTTACATTTTAATGAAAAACATACAAAATATTATTTACGCGAGTTAAAATCGTTAAAGGATTGGTTTGTCGCAGTGGGTATTCTGTAAATATTTGCAACACACATAAAGAAAATATAATACGGCTTCTATTACATCAATTAATCATGAATATATATGAAATGCCGCTGTAAGTTCGCAACACGGGGCAGGGCGCACACATCGCCGAGTCGGCGGCGTCGCGGCCGTCGGAACTCCGCCGTCGCCCGGCGCTCTCGCGCGGGTCCCGGCGAGCTGCGGCCGAACGCCCAGGCAATCAGAGCCGCGGCCCCCGGGAGCTGAAGTTTATTTTTAAAAGCGTTCCAGTTCAGGTAATCGATGCGTCCGCTCCGCTACTCTGAACTTTCAGGTTTCTCGCGCGTTCGTTCTGCACGCCGGAGTTTTTAAAACTTCGATCCTTCGGGTGTTCGGGTCGCATAATTAAGTGATTGTTTATAAATTGATAACTTCCTTGTAGCTACATATTTTGTTAGCTTTATTTAATAAGCCGCACCTACGAGTAAGTACCTACTCGTGGCTACTTCTGCTTAGGTTTTTACTTTAGATATTGTTTATATTATATTGTTTATATAGAAAATTTCGACGGTTCAGGGTTCAGTGACGTCGAATCAGATCCGGTTTTGTGTTTTCAATTCCCATTTTATTTTTTTATTATACTTTTTAAAGCAATATACGAGCATGATTTAATTTTGAAGACCTGTGGATTGGACTGGCAATACGCATTTTAATCAGCGTATTCTTCGCTGGAACGGTGAACGGAAACGCCCGTGAGGAAACTTGCACATATTAAAGTAGTCCGCAGTGTTCTCCAAATCGTGTAAAGTTCTCCAACTCGCAATTACCTCGCGTGGAATACTATACCCTAACGTTCCTCATATTGACACAGGACCACGAGAACACAACGATACGATAACATTGGCGATTTTGATGCGAGTTCTGATGAACTTAGTCCAATGTATTTTCCTCAACTGTTCACACGACTATCGTGCGTATGACCGCTAGCCACTTCCTGATATTGACGCACTCACTTAGATCTATGACAATGACAGCTGACAAATTAGTCCATTAACACGATACGGGACTAATTAGTCCATTAACATTGATACGGGTCCACGTTTGACTACAATACACATCACATCCAGTCAAGTGTACACGTTATTAAGTGTTGTTTGGTTCTTCGAACCGGATATACCGACTTCGCAGGCTTTCTAAGATATATTCGGTAATATCTACGTATTTGCATTATATCTATTAGTATATTTTCACACTCAAACCACACGTGTTACTTTGACATATTTCAAGATGGACGTTTTAAATAACATAAATTTAATTTAGGTTATCGGTTAGGTAAACATATATATGATGAACGTGACTTCTGTAATCTGTCAAGCGGTAGGCAGAGTGTGGTACGTTATTACGTAATGCCGTTTAAGTTAACGTCCCACTGTTTAATACACGAGGTAGGAATCCGGCCACTGCTTCACACAGGCCTCCTCTGAATGAGGAAAAGAGAAGAGCAGTACCTTTTTATATTCTAAGTTAGAAAACTCACAAGCACTTAAACCGGAAATCGCACTGACGACCGCCCCCATAGAGCGCCACCGCGCCCTGTCCTCGGCTTGCCGCATCCAGCCTCTGCCTGCAGCCTTTCGCAGATCGACATCCCACTAGATGAGCGTGAAAGTAGAATGATGAATGTAGAGGAAGCGCGTAAGTCGGTAAGGATATCTATTCGGCATTTCGTGCTTTCTGCCTACCTCGTAACGGAACTGACATGATTATAATATTAATAAAAAAAATTAGTATGAGTTAAAATCAATTTTCCATTTCGCATCATATCCAATAAATATCGCTTAGCTAGTGGTACAACTAGACCTTGCAGAGCGAGGATTGCTATTATACGGTCAGTCGGAGACGCGTCGAATGCATATTTTTATCCGAGAATCGAACCCCGAACTTAGTTCTGAATTTCAAATAGATCGTATTTGGCGTCCGGAGGCAATTAGCTGAATCCATTAGCGCTTTTGTAATATAAGGGTTGTATTGGTTAGGTGTACATGTTTTATTCATGTTTTGTACGATAACACTTGACGGTTTATTGGCCGTCGCTACATTGTGGTGGAGTTCTGGGCGATGCGGACGTTTGAGGGCTATGTTTTAGATAGACCCATGGTCTGGATATGTGCCCGATGCATTGCACCACCTATTATATAGTGGGACGTAAACGTAACCGGTCTCCGTAACGTGAATTTACGTTTATATTTGAGTATAATTGTTGTCTTGGTTGCAAGCGCAACTTCAAATCTCGGGTTGACCAATATTGAATTTTTAATCATTTAGATTTTCTAGCAGAGGCTCGGAGTTTAGAAATGTGTCCGGTGTATGAAAGCAAATTTACCACACATTTCATAGTGAGACGTAAACGTAGTTGGTGAAACGTGTAAGTGTTCTGCATTCCTCTGCCTACTTCTTCGGGAATTACAGGCGTGATGTTACCGAGAATCTTTGTCATCACCAACATCAGCCTATTCCTGACCGCTGGTGGACATATGTAAGCCTTTCAAGTAGCGCTGAGATCTCCATCGAGATCGATCCTCAGCTCTGCATCCAACCACCGCCAGCCACTTTTCGTATATCGTCACTTCGCCAGCCAAGTGTTTCCCAAGATGTAGTCTCCTCTCCAGCACGTTTACGCCATCTTACTTTCGCGAATCGTTATCCTCCATTTTTCACATCTCATGTAAACTAAACGTTTCCGATGAATATCGGTTTATATTAATGAAAGCGATCGCTCCCTGCGCCCGTAGACCGACGTCGGATCAGCAATGTGAGCGTCGCGTAATTGGAGGTAACGTTTTAACTGAGCCAGCGGTGCCCAAAGTTCATCACACAAACTTACTGACGCACAGCTTTACGTCTGTATTGGTCCGGGTAGGTAGGCAGAGGGTTACAATACAACCCCAGGTTTAATTATGTCATATGCCCCGCCATGTAATTGGAGTTGAGCCAATTGCTTTTCAGGAGAATATATATATATATGGGTTATATATTTTATTAGTCGTGTGTGAATTGGCCTCTTTCTAATATTATAACCTAATATCTGATATTATAATCTCGTTTGTTATTTAAGTATTTTTAGTTCTGTATAATTTTCATTAGCCTAAGTCCACTAATGGGACTCCTTAAGCGATGTTTGCCCAAAATCACAATATAAAAGGTGCTTGAACAGTAAATTAATTTTATATTTAATTTTATATATACTTCTAAGTATAATGAAATTATATTTCGATTGGAATCTGTAAATTGCCATACACCGGGCTAATATCCAGTCTCCAAACCATCAAAATCTAAATTAAAAATTATTTGTAGTACTCGACTCGGGAAGCGAAGCCGGGACCTCCAGATCGGCAGTCACACTTGCAACCAACATGACCAACAAGGCAACCTTTCAATATTATTTGTACCTATGTACATAATGTAAGTATGTATCAAATATATGTATGTACATAGCTACAAATCATGTTCACAACATAACGTATTTTTCATGTAATCATAATATCTTCAACTTTGACAAGCGCAGGATGAACTGAATGAGAGAATTAATCACTAATGACCTGTTAACTTAGCTGGAAATTCGAAATTAGCCATTAACGTTTAAATATTTTAAATCTATCGCGTTGGTCCAGTCTGTTGGTTACTCGGTTACCAGAACGCGGTTACTCGCACCGCCCACGTCGCTGCCCGCTTACATATAAAATTAATTAATTAATTAACTAAAGCAGAATTCACAAAACGAAGAGTAGTGCTTTACGCTCCCCCCCCCCCCCTTCTTTCAACTAATACAAGCATCTAACGAGAGTGGAACACCTTCTGGATACCCCTAATATTTGTTCTAGCTTAGGGCTGGAAAAAATTCAACAGTTCATCATCACACAGGCACTGACATCTCTGTCGTCAACATCTTTCGTTCTCGCGGTGTTCGTAATTTAAACACTACTGAGTACACGCTCTGAAATAACAAATGGAGGAAATTTTTCGTGATGTGATCCTGACACATTAAATTTTGGTGAACGAACGAATGAGATTAACAAATGAGAATTCCCGTTGTCTACATTATTATGGTCGGACGCTGAAATATACCGTAAAAACATGATCCTAAGCCACGTATGTGTAGGTATGTCCTGAAAATATGACAGACAGCACTATCAGTAACGTAATTGTCTTAAAAACAGCCAATCGACAAGACCTAGCTGTGCTAGATGCCTACTTAGATGCAGACGAAGAAAATGTAAATTCTCAATTTAAATTTAGGAGTAGAGATGTCAAAATGGAATTGAGATCTTTCATCGTTTGACATTAAAGAAATAAACGAAGACAATTAAGAGAACTTATCTAGTTATCGGGAAACCGAAGTAGGGGTAAGTGCTTAAGCTGAAGTTATTTGGCGAAATATGACGTAAGAGCCGCTGAGTAAATTGTTTTGCCAAAATACCCACAAACAAATTGGATTGTATTCGTGCCGCCACGTCCCCCACTTCGCGGCTTTCCTTCGCTGCCCAACTACTAGATGAAACTATTTAAATCAAATATGTGGGTAGTTTGAAATTTTCCGCTCGCGATACGGGTCGCCCAATGCCTCAGCCCTCGAAGCGGAT
The DNA here is from genome assembly GCA_018245875.1 of Mysoria ambigua. Taxonomy (NCBI): domain Eukaryota; kingdom Metazoa; phylum Arthropoda; class Insecta; order Lepidoptera; family Hesperiidae; genus Mysoria; species Mysoria ambigua. The sequence goes on along the minus strand of DWEI01000227.1, from coordinate 8,037 downwards.
AAACAGATATCAAAATAGATTTAATTTCGGGAAACTTTCAATAATATGTGGCTAGTGGTCTAAAAGGAGTCGGAACTGGAGAGTGATTCGTGAAATTAAATTTGAATGGTATTGAGGTTCGTGACCAAATGTACAAATGTTTACTGAGTCGTACTGGTTGATGACAGCTCATTATGTGTCCGAGATTGACGTTTCTGTAATTTAATTATATCGCAACGGTATGGAGTATAAATATGCAAAAGGATATATCCATAAGAGACTAGGAATGATGATGAAATGACAATAACATTATATAATACTCTTGATTCAAGACATACAAACAAAAAACTTCACGAAGCATGAACTATTCCTTTGTCGGCTGCTTCACAGTAACTAAAATGCTAGCACCATCATCTTCTTCGAGAGCAAAATGCTATGAACCGTATGATTCGCGAATATAACTGACATATATCTTTATGCGGTGCATGTAGATTTTATTGACAAAGAAATAGAGTTCATATTTGCTTATATACCAACAAGGAAGATTGTCGAACATTCTAGAAGCACCCGCATTGGAAAATCTTTTAGAATCGAATCGTCGCCGTGCAAACACTTGACAGTTAAAACTTTATTAAGTTATTTTTTTAACATTCTTTGGATAGTACATCCCTCTCAACGAGTGCGCTGATGTATGAACTTTTAACGGATGTTAAAACAGATTTATATTCTTAATGGAACTGAATTTCTGGTGTCGCGTGTTTTACTGATTTGCAAAACTAATTTTGTTTTCAAAGTAAAACGCTATTTTGTAAACGGTACGCATTGAAAATGTGTAGATCTGTCGCCATTAATTTCATTAGGTTTCTTAAACTTAAAATTCTCATTGGCTCAGTCAGCATTTCATCACGGCGTATGCTAATAAGCACTTCCCCTATGCCATGGAATGTATAATATAAAACAAGTGTACTACACTCTGCCCACTCTTTGGGGAAAATCCAGTCCTGGTGTTATGTTTATATTAATACCAATCATCACGTTTTGTCCAAACTTAAATTACTTGAAGCCTTTAATCTTTCTGATCTCAGTTCGAACACAGGGTTTCTAAATATAATTTAAAATAATCAATGAACTTTAAAACAGAAGTAGTATTAAATTAGACCGTCGATCTTAAGACACGCATAACGATATTGAGATTAACTCTTGTTAGGGAGTTCGTTTAAGTTAGTCGCTTGTACAGCCGAGTGCAAAAGTGCTTGCGATAAACTCCTGGCCGTACTGCCTTGAATAATTAACTACGCCAGTGCACAATTCCCAAGCGGCACGCACGGGAATTCGTTCAGTTTTTTTATTAATAATATTGTAAGATATATTTTTAATAATACGAAGATTTTCAGTAATATAAAAGAGTAGCTGAAGCACGGCCAAGACCGATTTAATATTATGTTTATAATATATGCTTATAGCTGTATTATGTCAACCAGACAGGAAACAAACTTTATATATGAGTATACAAATCAATTTCAAAAATTGCATTTATTTAGATATTTTTACACACAGATATGATAAACATGTATATCACGCTTTGGCTTTGATAAGAATCAAACCCACAAATAGCATCTTAGCAGGTCGGATCTTCAACCACGGATCAAGACGCCGGTCATATAATAATTTACGAGGGTTTTTATTCAATATATGTATAATATTTTTAAATCGTTAAAATAAATAAGAAAATGCACAGAACGTTAACTGAAAGCGACATAGAAGGAACCAAATCAATTTCGTTATATGAAATACGAAGATATAAGAATTAAGCATAGTTCGCTACGAGTTAATTTAAGTTGGACGTGAGAACTGGCGAGTGGAGAAGTGCTCGAGAAAATTACCCAGGAATATTTTTCGCATAGTAAACTGCCGAAGTTATAGTACAGACGCGTCCAGAATGCTCTACTCGGATATTCCTTTCGCCGTTCTTATATCTTCATTGCATTTTATTGTTGTTTGCCCGACAGCAGATCATTCGACTTGTGTATTTGTTTTTATTTTTTTTTTACAATATGGAAGTAGCAGACGAGCGTGCAGTCCACCTGAGGGTAAGTGGCTACTGCCGCCCATGGACATTTGTAAGAAAAAATTAGATTCCTATCTCAGGTCGACCATAGATGCGCGTTTACCCCTGAGGACTAGGCTGGAATGCCTCGACAAAGTATGTCTCCCTTACCACACCCTTCAAACCAGAGCACAGCACCGCTTACCACTGCCGTTATAAGGCAGAAATAGGTGTGGCGGTGGTGCCACCGGAGTCGAACCATAAAGTATTCTACCACCTTACAAGCATATAAGTGAAATATGATCGCATTCACGATATTTTTCACGGAGTTTTATTAAATGTACAGAAGTTATTTTTTTAGTTAAATCACGTCGCAACCGTAAAAATTCTTTTATTTGAACTATTCAATATTTTGTTATATACCAGGCATTTCCCAGCGATTCACTTGTGCCTACAAGCTTCCGCGCGTCCCTAAGGAGCTTAAGCCCAACTAACGCGCGGCGTTTAAATTTATTATAATTGTCACATCTCTCTAATTACAACTCTTAATCTTTTTACGCAGTGCGGTCTTCATACGTCTATTGCCATGCCTTAGAGTAAAGGGTGGGATAGATTTTATCATACGACGACACCTACATGGAAAACATGCTATGGTAGTGTTTTATGTGTAATATATAGAATCTATATTATTACAACACTTCTGGTTTTGCGAAACGTAATGTAAAACCACGCTTGGTGTACTCGAAGAGGTAGGCAGAGCAGTGTATTACGTTTACGTGCTACTATAGAAGTGCCTATTGTCGCACATCGAGCACAAATACAGACTCCGAGTCACTACTAACAATTGTAAGTTAGAAAAATTCAATATTACCCACCCCGGGCTTTGAACCCAGGATACTCATTTCGGTAGTCGCGCCAGTAACCAATCGGCCGACGAGACAGTCACTTGTATTACGACTTCAGTAGATCTGTATATTACTTTGGTGAATCAACCAGATATTATTTCAGAAACATGTTAAGACGACTACCGTGGTCAGAGTGGACACAAACGGACCGATCAATCAATTCCATGACAACGAATCATTGATGACACCATAAGAACAAACGTGAAATATAATATGCATGGTGCTAGAAATTGACGTAAAACCAAGTGACAAGAACTATCGCTCCGATCGCGGTGATATAATGATGAACAAACAACATGACGGCCGGAGCGTGGCTTATCGGCACCGTCCGGGATTATTCCGTTATCGGACGGTGCGGACGACGAATGGAGCAAATAGACAATGTAATAAGTCATATTAAAAATGAACACCATGACTTCTGAGTGAACGGTCCTGGGTTCAATGGCGGGTCGGGTACTCATAGTGGATCGCAGTCTGGACTTGAGTCCAGTGAAACTGATGACTGACGAAACGAGTACTAAATTACTAAATTTATTAATAATAATTACTAATTTATTTTCGAGTACTACATTTATGATGTTACATTGCTACATTATATGTAAAAAATAGAAGCCAAGATAATAGTGATGATATTAATATATTTTATGTAACTGCCTACGTTTTATGTATTTTTTAATTTCATATAATTCCCTACTCGTTTCGCTTACAAAAACAACTCCATAGCTGTATGATTAGATTATCAGTGTATTGATGTATTTTTGTTCATCAACACACGAAGACACTAATGTCATGTGACGCTACGTCTCGTCTTTAATCCCCGTAGAGGTCGGCCGAGGAGTACAGTACAATGCTGTGTTTGACCAGGTACGTTCACGTGCCACGATGGAATAGTTGGTGAGTCTATTGCCATACACCGGACACGTATCCCGACTCCGAGCCACTAACAGAAAATCGAAGTTAGTCAAATCCAACAGTGTCCCGCTTAAGTTATGGACCTAGGACCTCTCAATCTTCAGTCGCGTTTGCAACGAACACGACCAACGAATCTGTCATAAATGTCACGATTCTACTCCGGTCACTTTACTTCAATGTCACGTGCCTTGTAATATCTGTCTGCTATGTATAAGACAACGCAAATCTTCACAACAAATCGAAGTAGTTTCGCCAACAGTCCGTGTTCCGGCTAACCGTGGAACGTGGGCTATCTACACCGGCCGGCATTATCCGATTATCGGATGGACTGGATGACAAGCGGAATATATCAATTTATTAATAATAATATTTATCGCGTGTCTCTGAGAGGTGGCACAGTTTTATTTCGGCCCCATGCTTTTTTATTCTGTAATCAGAAGTGTGAAAGATATTTGCACTTTATGGTAACAAGATAAGTGATGATTGGATTTGGTGTTCCACTGTGCGGTAATACGAGTAATTATAAATGGAATTCCAGAATAAATTATTCATTGATACATATTGATCTACGAGTCATTATTAGTTCGGTTATAAAGAATCCTTTTATTCTAGGCAGTATTTTATTATAAACAGCATTTTTTAGGAATTGAAACTTTGAAGTGAGAGAAATCCAACAATCAAGTTAAAGAGGTAAGCGTAAAAAGTTATCCAGGCCGAGGCTGATAAGTGGGCGCTGACTAATCGATTCCCGGAGCTGTCCGGGAACTGTAAATTAAGTCGGTGCACCCGTGTCGGGGACCGACGCCGGGCTCCACGATCAAGTCGCAGGAGCCAATTAGCAATCGCCATTAACGTGTGCCGTGTTGTGGCGATGCCGTGGAATTGGATTTTCGAAAAACGGCCGCCTGAAATGAGGGAAACTATCTTTTGCACCCCTTGAACAACTGCTGGAACTTTCACAGTAAACACAGTAGTACCCAAATCGAGAATCGAACTCGGGCCGTCAATATAAAGTTTTTTCTATATGAATAAACAAAAACACATAGATATAAAGTTTGACGAGGCATCGCCTGTAATCTTCGAAGAGATAGGCAGAAAACATTACTGCACTTCCTCGTTTCACCAGTTACTTTTACGTCCCACCGTGGAATAGGGCGTGGGCCCACAGGCATACACCAAGGCAAATCAAGACTCCGAGCCCCAATAGATTTTTAACTAGAAATTCCAAATTATAAAGATCCGTCGGTACCTGACCCGGAATATGTTGTTCATTGGCTGAAACTCAAGGACGAACGGATCCAAGCGTAACAACCTTAGTTAAAACGCAGACGCATTTCTTTACCATAGCAGTCGAACTGTTTTCAATCACTAACGGCCCCGCGTTACGGCAATAATAGCAATTGTTAGAATCCTCGCCGCACGCGACCGGCGTAATCGTGTTTTTATCGCTCCACTCTCGCTATCACCACGGTTTCTGAACGCAAATTGAGGACGTCCACTTATTTGTAACATGTCAAATGATTGCTTTTTGTTTTCTTATTAACCGTTCCGTAAGGCGTGCGAAGTGTGCCATGTCGCGATTGGCCAGCGTGGTACAACGGTCTCAATCCACTCCTGAGAGGAGACCCGTGGTCCAACAATAGACCTGAATATGCTGGGGGAAAAACCGTTTGTTTGATGTCAGTGTGATGCCGACCGGCGGAGAGAATGTATGTGCATGTATGTGTGGTGGGAATTATGGACTTTTGTTTACCTTTATTTCCCTAAGTGGTAGGCAGAGATTATTAGTACACTCCCACGATTCGTATGTTCTACGTCAAAACCAAAGAACAAATCAAGACTACGAGCTATTACCAAGAGCCCTAAGCTAAACAACCCGATAGTATCAACCCGCACATCGAACCCGGGACATCTCGGCCAGCAGTTTCGCTTGCAACCACTGCTTCAAGGTAGCGGTCAACGCGCAAATCTCATCTCTGAAAGTGTATGTGTGCGTTAATTAGAGGTGGTCTATGTACTGAAATGTAATAAGATAATGTTGCATATGTTTTGCAGATGGAAAGTTTCGTTATTGATGAGAAGACTGTGGGTCTTTGTTTTTATTTTAAGCGTTAGTGCAATCGTTTGTAAAAAACAATGTTTATTTCAGACTACTTTTACCTTATTATGTATCTTACACCTCGATGTATTCAAAAGTCACTAAGGTACAAAGAAAATATACAGAATATACACGAATGTTATCAATTCTGTAAATACCATTGTTTATATTTCTCAGCAGAATAAATAAACTATAATACATGATGTCCTGCTCTTTATAAAACGCTTGGTTACCCCAAAAGCTGTACATTTTCTTGGATGAACACAATGGAAAATATATAGGGGTTTAGAAGTGAATCGAATAGATGAGTTCTGTTTGTTCCACTTTGTTTATTTTGTTCATTGTTACGTAGTGTGTATCGGTTATCGTATGTGTATCAGCACTGTGTTGGCGGTGTCAATATTTTATTTGGATTTGTGATGAAATTAGGCGGCAATTTTCTCTGTTTATCTGCTAGTATTTTTATTGATTGTCAAACGAATGGGTCGAGCTCCACGTGTAGCTGTCGACGCCGCCTCCTGAGAAACGATGGTGTTTCCATCTAGGCTATAGTTATGTCAACTGGGTGACCTCAGTTGCGTCGACTCCTAGCTGAGTTGAACCCACAGTAAAGGACGCTCGAGTTTATGCCAGTTCTATATAAACCATGCAACCCCGCATGCGGGACTCATTCGCATACATATCATCGTATGGTCAACGTACGATTCATTACACTGACCGCTGAAATAATGATTTGCACATCGTCGAATATCCTGTTCAGTTTTCTAGACCTAATACTGAGCTAGCTAAACGTTATTTGGGTACAGCTCGTTCTATTTTTAATTTTATATAAAGTCTAGTAGGTGACAATTGAATGTTGGTCAAAAAGCTAACATAACATACTATGTTATAAAAATAAATATACTTAACGAATAGAATCAGTCGAGGTGGATAATAGATAATAATAGGAATCCTTATATTAGGAAACATTGACTGCATGACTTAAAAGGTAAAAATATTTAAAAAGATCTGTCCAAAAATGCTTACAGAGCCCTGACCTATAACGCTTTCGATGACTACGACCCTCAGACACGAGTACACGATTACGAAAAAGATCTTACAAGTATACAAAATATCAGTTTCAAGTGGTTATTTAAAATAGTTTCAGTTTCAACTAACAGATGGCGCTTTAAATGTATTATTGTGTAAGAGCGTGGAAATGTACTAATACTTCATGCAACTGCATTAAAGTATTAGTATTAACTAGCTCGTGTCCACTATAACACAGCGACAGTAACGAGGAGTATCGTACTAGTGGTTGATAAACGAATCTATCCTCCAACTGGTTCGTTGAAACTATTTCGGCAACAGAGAGTAAAGTTGCAGTAAGAAATCAAATAGATAAGTTAAGAAATGCATCAAGATATCGTTTGTCGCTACGACAATGCGAGGTCTCCTATAGTTAGTATTAGCGCGAAAATATTGGGGCTCGAATGAGGCACTCATCATCGGGGCTCTATTTTCATTGGTATTAATGATTTACCATATTATTTTGTTGTTTATATGTAAATTTACCTAAGAAAGTAGAAAATATTTTGATTAGCAATATTTTCAGTGATATTAATGACTAAAGATTGTACATTATTTTAATTTATTCGTTTATAATACCTACATACATACGTACATAAGACCTAGAACTTCAATAACTTTTGAGATATAAGAGATATTACAGAACAATGCCCAAGAACCGTATAAAAGCATCGAATATGTTGAACTATTTAAAGTTCGTCTTTTTCTACTGGCAAAAGTTTGATATTTTTGCATATCAAAGAACCGGAACTTTCGTTGTTGGAAACCTACATATCAACATTTCAATTGATATACCTCCAGAGAAACGGAATATGCTGGTGTTCTTTGCGATTTACAAGTGGCAATAGGTTCTATCATCCACCATACAGATATTTGTGATAATGGCTTAATACATATATATCATCTGTAACTTACGCCTGTAATGCCCGAAGAGATAGGCAGAGGAATGCAGAACACTTCCACGTTTCACCGGTTACGTCCCATTATGGAATGAACGGTGAGCTTATTGCCATGCATCGGGTACATAT
>DWEI01000226.1:0-25075 GCA_018245875.1 Mysoria ambigua | reverse complement strand
GCTCACATGAAAAAGGTCACGTAGGAGACCACATAAGAGGTTACGTGAGAGGTAACCGTTAGAGCTCACATAAAAGGTCACATAAGTAGTCGTATAAGAGGTCACATAAGAGATCACATAAGAGGTCACGTTACAAAAGGGATTACATTAAAGGTCTCAAAAGATGTAGCGTAAGAGGTGGCCTGAGAGTGCTTACTCCAACGCTCTTTCAGCAATCAACAATCTTTATGGAAGCGAGGGCTGGCTATGTAAGGAACAGATATACAATTCATATGTAGAGGATGAACAAGATTCACCTATCTGGACCTAATGAATCAGGTTCTAACTGATGGGGGGTAAGAAGTCTCCGAAACCGATGTGCATGTATAAAGAGAGTGACGATTGTGGAAGAAGCGCGACAGGTAACCTGGACTTTTTTTTATTATTTTTTGTATTTGCATCAGAGGTCACATAAGACGTCGCATAAGAGGTCACATAAAAGGTCACATAAAAGGTCACATAAAAGGTCGCATAAAAGGTCGCATAAAAGGTCACATAAAAGGGCACATTAAAGGTCGCATAAAAGGTCACATAAAAGGTCGCATAAAAGGTCGCATAAAAGGTCACATAAAAGGTCGCATAAAAGGTCACCTAAAAGGTCACTTAAAAGGTCACATAAAAGGTCACATAAAAGGTCGCATAAAAGGTCGCATAAAAGGTCACATAACAGGTCACATAAGAGATCACATAAAAGATCCCTTAACACGTTACAATAGAGGTCCCATAGGGGATCACATAATAGGTCACATAAGAGGTCGCATAAAAGGTCGCATAAAAGGAAACGTAAGAGGTCACATAAAGGGTCACATAAAAAGTCCGATAAAAGGTCACATAACAGGTCACATATAAGGTTACATAAAAGGTCACAATAGACGTCACATAAGAGATCACATAAGAGGTCAGATAAGAGATCCAATAAGAGATCACGTGAGAGGTAATCTTTAGAGCTTATATAAAATGTCACATAAGAGGTCCTATAAGAGGTCACATAAAAGATCACATAAGAGGTCAGGTTAGAAAAGGGATAAAATTAAAGGTCTCAAAAGAGTGGCATGAGAGTACTTACTCCAACGCTTTCTTTATGGAAGCTAGGGCTGCGTATGTAAGAAACAGATATACAATTCGTATGTAGAGGGTGAACAAGATTCACCTATCTGGAGCCAATGAATCAGGTTCTAACTAATGGGGGGTCAGAAGTCTCCGAAACCGTGTGCATGTATAAAGAGAGTGACTATTGTGGAAGTATCGCGGCAGGTGTGCAAGAATAGAGATATTTGATGATGATGATGATGATGAATCTTGGAGATTCCTAGCATTCAAATACATATAACCCGAATATATTTTTCAAAATTTCGTGCATGGTACTTTATCCTGTGTATAAAATACTGGAAAATGTATAAAAAAAATTCCTAACGGATTTTATGAAGTTATAGGTGAATTGGATGCCCTTCCCATAATCGGTATCCATAATCATTATGTTGTACTGTACAATACATATTTATTTGCCAAATGTAACTGCCATAATAGATGTTGAACAGTACAGACCATGTACAACAGTTACAAGCGTTGAACACATTCATTTTACATTCAACCCTTTATGGTATAGTAATAAGATATTAATCCTCTTATTTATATTTCATTGATGGTGGTTATATTTTTTTAATTTATAATTTGTTTAAAAAAAGATCAATAAACTGTTTAGCTTAGTATACTCTCCGAAAATAAGCTTAACGTTCAAACTTGAAATTTAAACGAATATGATCCAATTTCGACCACTGGTCGGCCACTAGTCTAATAATATTTCGACGTTTATTAGTATTGATGGCGAGAAAGGGCTGGATGAAAATATATGTGTCGTATCTTATAGCATCATTTGACATACGCTTAGTGAAATGAGACCATAGATTGAAAACCCGGTAACTACTTCTTGTTATATTTATTATGAGATTTGAAATGCTAAGATACTGTTCAACTTAACATGGAGGTATATTTTTAGTAAGAGCTTTATCACACATAAAGCATATTAAGCATTACTAAAACATGGCTATGTTCGTGTGCCGTAAAATTGTAAGAATAATAGATTTATCACGTTGTTTAAAAATTCAATTAACTGTAATTTCGAACCTTCACCGGAGTCCGTGCTCGCCGAAATGTTAATGATTTTAATTTTAATGCCATTATGCACTTCACAAGAGGTGAGAAAGTAATTTAAATTCAGTTAGAGTAAGCTCGGACGACTTGCCGTGGGCTCCTTTAATCTCATTAATTTTAATTTATTCTTTGGGATTATTTCTCCTCGGTCGCGTCCAATATTCCGTGCGTCTACATCGAGCGCTAGTAGTTCCAGATGATAATTATCATAACAAGCCCCTAATGGATGACGCGGGGGGTGCTTGATTGTCGAGGGCTTGTTTTAAGTGAAATGACCCGTAAACAAGCTCGGTAATGGAAAGTAACGATCACCCTGAAATCAGGGCCTGTAAGATTCAGGAATTAATAAATAGGACGAAGACTGTCGAAAATATCGTGATTTTTAAGGGCAGCTTTTTTTTTATCAACCTTTTGTATTTAATACCTAATCAACCCGAGAAGCACTTTAAGGGTTTTACATTGTAGTATCAGTTAACATAGATCGAATGAAATGGACAAAATATTTAATAAAGCGGAAGCTGCGTACCTACATTATCAACATATCATTCAGGAAATTAATATTTGTGTTGTCTTTTTACATAAATTTCTCTTTCAAGGACGTCGTATGACTTTAAAAACCAAATGTTGGTAAAAATCCTATTAGTGTGCCTACAATATTTGAATTTCTCTCAAATATATTTAAAATGCTACATAATGCATAACATCACGCCTGTAATCCCCGTAGACATAGGCTGAACAATGTCGTACACTCTTGCATTTCACCGGTTACGTATACATCCCACTATGGGATAGATGGTGATCTATTGCCATACACCGACCACTTATTTAGACTTCAAGCCATGACTACAAAAACCTAATTTAGAAAATCCAATAATGTCCAATTCAGAATTTGAATCCAGGACCCCTTGATGGGCAGTCGCGCTTACAACGCGCCAATCATGATAAACTTAATGGGTACATAATGATTTACATTACGTATAATGTTAATAAAATAAATTCATATATTCTCATCGCTCTCTCTCTCTCTCTGTGACTTGCTCTCTCTCTCTTTCTCGCGTACAAGCTCTTTATTGAAGTTTAACAATAGAGAGATTATTATTTTATGGGCAACTATTGCCAGTATAAATTACAATGAGAACAAAGATACCACTTTCAATGTATCGGAACTCGAAATGAGTTCTTAACGTGTAGGTATATATAATAGACTTAGAAGTACTGGAAACGACTAGAAAATAAATAATAATGAGAGTAACATTAAGGTTATGATTTTTTTACTACCAGATGTTACTATCTCATATCGTTGAGGACCTACTGAAAACATAGTATATGATTTCTCGAGTCTGACAATAACAATGACTCAATAAAATCTGTTCTACACCTTGCTCTAACTCTGTCGTACTAACGTTTTTAGATGATCGTAAAAGAGGAAAATTCATGATGGTACCCTGTACCATGACCAGCTGCCACTCGGTCGACCGTCGCGTCGCCGCAGTCGCAGCCCGCGCCCCTAGAGACCTGCGGCGTCGCCGTGATTGCGCGCACCGCCGCGAAATAACGATTCATTTACATGCAAATGCGCCCCCAGTTTGAACCGGGTCGGCTGTTGTTCTAACAAAAAGCGGCGCTTAATTCATACAACAATAACAGTGAACGCGCGTTGATTAAGGTCGCAGCAGCTTCAGCGCGGAATTACAGCTCCTTGTGTCGCTTCCAGACGTAACGGTGTGTGGAGCTTTGTTTTGTTGTCGATTGACGATTGTTTTATGTGTGCATGAACGGACTGGCTTTTTGTGAGCGTCTTACAACTTGCGGAACTATTTTAACCGGTGAGTGTGCTTGACTTCGTACTCAAACAAGTATAACAAAGCACACATTTGTACAATTACCATTGTTCCAAATAGTCTGTGCCATAATCGCAATATTTCCGGAATTGTTAATTGACTTCAATAATGATCTACAGACATACTTGATCTACGCGCGCTGTAGTGTAGTAAGGTCAAGTTTCGCAAAAGATAATGCACGTGTCAATACAATTATTCTCGTCCGCATTTAGTGGTTTGTTCAAGACACCGCCGTCGCGTCGCGCACGTGATTGCGCGCCGCCGCCAGATTACGTTTCATTTACATACGAACGCGCCCTAAGCTCGGGCGCGGCCGGCCGTTGTTCCAACAAAAACCGAGATTTAATTCGTACAACAATAACAGGGAGCGCGGCTTGATTAAGGTCGCGGCTTTAGCTCGGTCGGACTCGCGACTTCTTGCGTCGCTTCTAGATGTTAATAGCGTCGGGCACCGTTTCTTTGCGGGAATATAATTATCATTACTCAGTTTATGCATGGTGACACGTCGCGGTTTTTGTTAACGTATGTGTAATGTGAGTAATACATAGTTTTAATTCCGATCTCAGAACTTCGATATTTTATGCCGCTCGAGTGATTTATTCATAATGTTTGCACCAGAAATACAGTCGCCCTAATCGTTCGCTTGAAAAAGGATGATTTTTGAGAGATTTCCATTTTTTAAAATTCACGTCGTCGTATCTGCCAGATGCACCGCGGTTAAGCCTAATTTATTGTCGAAACTTCCTCGGGCGGACCTCGGAATTATTTCAATAACAATCGCGTGAAACCTTAAACTGCCTTCGCGCGAGCTTTCGGGCTTTTGTCCGCGGGACAGCAGTTAGAAATTTGAAAACTATTCGCTCACTTCACAACTGACGTAATTCTTTCGTTTTTTTTATTCACGACTTACGTAGATACATATTTATGTATGTGTGCAAATGAATATGCAGGTGGACATTCAATTTCTATCACCTTAAATTGCGAATTGACCCAAACGCCAGATAAAAATGTACTGATTATTCAGGCACATTAATTGTAATTAAGAGAATGTAAATTTGAATAGTTGCATATATAGACCTAGAAAGACCAGCAAACTTAATTAACTTTTCAGTTGGTTTGTTATTATTAGTCTGGCATGTTTGTGTATGTAATATGTAATTGTTAAAAGCTTCCACGAAAAGACAAGAAATATACATTTTTCATCCGTCCGACGTCACGTCATTACACAAACTTGGTTTTATACAGCGGCCTCTCTCGGGATTGCTGGGAGAATTTGAGAATGGACATTCGCGTATGTAGGTACGACCAGCGTCCGGTTTTATTTGATTACCTATAAAATCCCAGTGGCGTCGCCCCCGGGCCGCGCCGCCGTCGACATATTTGCGGCTATGCCGACAGTTTTTACACCTAAACTATAATTTTTCATCGCTACATTCCGCTCGAACCGTTACCCGCATATAGTGGCTTTAAGCGGCTTTACGCTGAAAATACTAGCTTCAAGCGGCCATTTTATTGGACATTTATTGCGGACGATTTCGCGCGCTAATAGTACTGATAATGGTAGTAGTTTTTACAAACTCCTCAGTCTTTAGTATTTATTAGCGTATTTAATTTCTTCTAAAATACAATATTAAAACTACATATTTGTAAATACTTTATGTAAATATCATGGTATTTTAAATTATGTATTAGACAATGCGATCATTTTAAAATACATATCGCGATTACTGTAGTTTTTATTAATTCAAATCAGAATTATGCCTCATAAATCAATTACTCATTACCAAAAATTATCATCACATCAGCGTTACCGTTCCAGTGCTGGACATAGCTTACCTATAGCGCATTGATATTAAAAAGCTACAAGTAGACCCTGTCTCAGCCGCTGCAAATCTTATTACCATTAGCGGGCAAGAAACCTCTGTGCGTGTACGTTGTAGGCTGTGCCTTATTGTGTCTCTTACGACCCTTTTGTCGCGCGGCGCGCGCTACTCGGACGCAGTCACTTATCCGCTTGTCGACGAGACGCGTCCGCCGGCGGGGGTCGTAATTAAAAGAAAAATAAGCGCTATTCATAAATGTCCAACGGAATAGCGGGTCGTTGCGGCATTATATTAGAACCAGCGTCACGTGACCCGCCCCACCTCTCGATCGCCCCGCTCGCGCGACGACCCGGGCTGGTGGCCGTATACAACTTCAGAGGCCTGTGCAATGTGGTTCGTGAAGCTTTATCACAAATGCGCGCTTAATCTAGCTCTTAGAAGGGGACAGGAGGTAAGGTCGGTTTACTTTACGCCGCGGTTGATTAAGTGGTCAACGCTATCCCACTGGAGACACTTATGACCGCAAGTAAGGCTCTCTAATGAATGGGCGTATAAAGAATGATTATTGCGCACATTGATTTATGTTATGGCCGCCTGCCCACTGTATTAGTGGAGAGTGCCCACGGAAATGGTTGCGGTATTCGGACACGCCATCAGGATCGCAGCGAAAGAATCGCATCGCAGATGTGTTTAAATAGATTACAGAATGGATACAATGTTTTAGAGATACTCGCTTCCCCTGCCCGGGTAGTTATGTTGTATAATTATATATTGAACTAAAGAAATCTTACAGGAAACGGATGTGCTTACCTAGATAAAAAAAAAACAACGCTCGGCATGAAACCGTTAAAATTTTCTCGCTGGAGTAAGGAGTGGTCGCTGTTAAAGTTGGAATGTCACTCACACGCCGTCAATATAAGTCCCGATTGTTCTCGCTAAGTTAAAAAAAAGCATTGTAAACGCATCGAGAACGCATCGTAAACGCTTCACCATCACGCGATTGGCCACGCCACGGCTCTCGAGACGACGAGACGTGTTGTTGTTGGACATGAGGCTTCGTCCACTGTTATAAATATATTATTGTTACACCAGTCCCACAGGCCCCCGTCCCGTCATCATTTTCTCCTTGTTTCGTGTGACAATCGGTCATAAACTGAAACGTGTGCAGTGCCTACCGTACACCCGCTGTAATCTAACGACTAGTCCAATAAGAGAATATTTCCGCGACTATTTTGTCCAAGTACCGAATTATCGCGGTGGCTAAGTAGGTTGCGGTTTTAGTGATGTGGACTCGAACTGCACTCAAGCAACACAGCTGAACGATGCATGGAACAGCTCCAGGCAGTACGGTAGAGCGGCAGTGCACCATTATTCGGAATGGCTTGTGGTCGGTCAACTTCGAAGATGCGTTTATAATGCACGCCACAGAAGCACTCGTGCGATCGCCACAATTTGAACAATCGTTCTTTAATACCCGAGGTGGCGTTCGTTGCCCGAGGACTCACAGGTTGTAATTATCAAGAACGTATAAGACACCGCCCATAGTAACTACAAACGATAACACCGGTAGATACCTACTTGACAAATAGTTTAAATTCTTGGTGGTATTGTTAGTAATCGACAGACCCGTTGGTGTGAATGCCTCGTTGGTGAGGTCCTGTTTTCAAATATCTGGTCGGGCATTATTGAATTTCAATTTTTTAAAATTAGATTTTCTAGTAGTCGCTCAGAATTTAGATATCGTAGGCGCGATGTATGGCAATAGATTCACCGCGAATTCCTTAGTGGAACATAAACGCACCTAACCGGTGAAACGTGGGAGTGTAGTACACCCATCTGCTTACTTCTCCGGGGATTAAAGGCGTGATGTTACTCATTATTAGTAGCAGTGAACTTATAAAAGTTGAAGGTACCATTTACGTAACAAATAATGATATCAGTCAATTGTAAAATAAGCCAGCAAAGTTTTCAGACACGCGAAACCGAACCGGAAACGAGAAAATTTATACCGATTTACGAGAATACACATTGCAGTATTTACGTAAATGTACATACAACGATCCAAAACATTTTGACAACCTGTCAGCGCGCGCCGCATCGAGTCTACCCCAACTACTACGTATATAAGTTGGAAAGTTTAATGCGGGGCGCGATCGTCTGCGGGCCATTTTTAGCAATTTCGGTAAGTGCCACATTGGTGATAAGGTTTAAAGTCCAACGCGATCGTCCAACCAATATAGAACTCGTTGCATATTGAATACTCGCTATTTGGAGTCCGGTTTGCTCGCGATCCGCAATTTACAATATCCAGCGGCCCCCCGGCACCGCCATTGTGCGGCGGTCGTAACGTATCGCGCTTTATTTTTACCAATCTCAATGTAATCGACCGTTGTATGTAATTTCGATATTCTTCAGTTTCTTACTTTCTATTTTTCTTCTCGAGAAAAGGAAGTGATTTTAAGATCTGAACAGAAGCCTTTTCAGTTGACACTTGTAGAAATCAACAAGTGTATGCTATAAATTATCGTAAAGGTATTTTAATTATTTTTAAAAGTGCGCTTACACATTTCATGACATACTTATTAAAATGTTTAAGTCATTACATCACGCCCAAAAATAGAGATACACTTTAGAAATTTCGTAAAATAAATCAAAAAGTTTAACATCCGACTACAAAAATCCGTCAGCCGCTCACGATGAAAGTATAACACAAAAAGTACAACAGAATATTTAACATCACAAGGACACGTCCGATAGGTGAATTTCTATACAATAACTTAATGACCCCAATATCTGTTAGGGCCCGGTGTCCACGGGTGGTCGTAACCGGGGCGTGTTATTAGAACATAAATCATACAAACTGGCCCCTGCCGCCCGCCCGAAACACGGCCATCGGCGTGTTCATTTAGTTATTGTTTTTAATTATACGAGCGCTCGAATTATAATCGGGTCATATCGACGTTCGATATCTTCCACATTGGTATTCAGCCCTTTTCACACAGTCGCAGGTTCTGTATTGTTTTTTTATTTCTATTTTGGCTTCACGTGTACACGCCTGTAACAATTATTATTCATGTAACGATCGATATCACTAAACATAGTTGTATGAATTACACCAGTGCGCTTATTTTCATATGACTCAAACTTGGAAGATATGTACGGTCTACGGTAATTTTAATGAGGTACCATTCCCATTTTATTCGAGCTGAAATTTCGTTTGTACGTAGAAGAAACTTTATCTTCTGATTATAAACTGATCTCCTTCTTGATATCAATTCTCATCACAACAGTTTATATTGATAGTAATTTTTAAATTGCAGGTACTTTACAAATAGTGAAAAGCGAGGAAGAGGACCAGGGGAAATTCGAATGCGTCGCCGAGAACGCGATCGGCACCGAGTTTTCCAAACCTACGTCTCTGTATGTGAAAGGTGAGTGAGTAAATTACGTTATGTACGAAGAACACAACGACTCCAACTGATATAGGTACCGTGCACATTCTTTCAAGAGTTTAATAAAAAATGATACCAAGAAAGTCTTACATATATATCCATAAAATTAAAAATTCTGCAGACCAAAGGCTTAATTTTAACTCAATGAATATTAAGGCGCTTTCTTAGAAAGTTTAAATAGATTTATACGATAACTATTGCTTGGAAACACGCCTTTTGTAGTTACTATCTGAATAGTGTGATAAAGTCATTGACACGAATACAAAAGTCTTCACACATAAATATTTGTAGAATTGGTGTAAAATATTCGCAACTATTTTTTTATCAAATGAAACTTTCGAGTTAAGTCCGCGAATAATTTACGAAAAGGTGTCACTAAGAGATGAAATCCAAACATCCATACAAGCCACTTCAAAGGGCATCCCGCACCTAAGGGTGAGACAAATTCCGGGGCGCTGCGGTCGAATAACTTAATGATAACGTTCGTTTTCCACTTTGGTCTCGGCTTAATATAAAACATAAAGTAATACTGAATGAACCAATTGTTTTCAAGAAGACACGATAAAAGATATTAATCGTAATCCACATCATTCATATCGTGTCGATTTTTTAATTAATCATTTTTCGTGTGAAAGTTACTTAAAAATGAAACAAGAATATTTATATGTAAAAATAATCAAAGCTCTTATTTATGGCCTCCGTAGCTTAATAATTTTATTAAAAATATGATTAAACAACAGTCGGCAAATAAGATTTGATATTTATATAACGTTAGAAGAGGGTGCATAAAAGGAGCCTTCAACCGTTCACAACTATCTATATCATAATATACCATGTGACGATAAACTGCCACCGTGAATTGATATAAACTGAACAAAAGCTCACTTAAAGCCAGGCAACAATGCCTCACTGCTCCTGTTACAACCGCACTTTGAATATACAGCGCGCTTATCTTTTGGCGCGCAACCTCATCGAGGTTGACGGTGTGCCTTGAGATTGTATTAATAACGAGCATGGTATGCGTTATTATTTCAAATAGGCCACCTGCCCACAGTTGTGTTGAAATTTATTCATATATAACTCATTGTTTAATTCGGCTTGACCTAATAGCTGAGATAATGGGTGGCTGGCGCGTATTTAACGAATACGGGAGAGTGCTGAGTGACGAAGAAGTGTGTGAGATCTGTAGGGTTGGAGATATTTGGCACTCGGTGCTCACTGCCTACCCCTTAAGGGCCCTAACGTGATCGCCTATTAATGATAACAATATTTTAGTATACCGCAAGTTACCAATAAATATGTATCTACTATCATAAGATGTTGTTATCGCGCGTCATGTCGTTTCTTTTCATTACCTAAACACTGCCAGTGAATCAACCACTTACTTGAAAATCAATTTTGACTCCACATTTTACTCAATATTTTCATTTATTTGTTTAGTTATCTATGTACACAGGCAAATATAAATTTATTTCAATGAACGAATAGTGGTCTCTCCCAGCGACTCTGCGACTGGTAAAACCGTTGTCCTCTAGAAGCAATAGATAGACAAGTATCTACAAGTACCTATATAGCACCACGAATGACTAACTTTGAAGAGACAGGCAAACAGAGAAGTGCACAGCACTTGCAGGTTTCACCAGTTACGTTTACGTGACAAGAACGAAGTGGTCATATATAATATGCAACCACACATCTATAGCGGTACTACGAAAGCAGACAGTGTTGAGAATAATATTCGCAATATATTCGCTACAGATAGCGTCAGTGGCGGCCGCTGACTATCGCGCGTTTAGATTACTTTGACTGATGGCGTCAAGTGTGACCCATTTGTACACGCTTTTGTGTGCTGAAATAATAAATGTTACAGAAATATACATACAGAATAAAAGTGTTCGGAAAAACTGGAACGTGTATGTAATGTCTAAGGTGTGTTTATGTATTCTTTTCAGTGCGGCAACAATGTGTTTGGAATATATTTCCGATGATCCTTATCGAAATATATATACATACATAGATATGTAGATCGCTGCTATGTAGAAGTTTTTTTGGGGATACATGTTCGTGATATAACTTTACAAGGTTAATATTTATTTATATATGGTACAAGGAAACAGAGTTTACATAAAGTTTGTTATGGAATTTCATCATCATTATCGCCAGCCCATTCAGTCGCTTCACTGTAGTCTTGGGATACTTGTATAATTCGCCCACGTAAAAACTGTCTACATTACATGCTCATAACACTTGAAAAATTATAGGTATATAGGAATTAATGTAAATTTTATGGGTACACGTTAATAATGATGACGACGATGATGGTTACTGTGATGCTGATGCTGATAATTGATAGAGAAATAACAAAGTAATCCATAATTAAACGTTTGTGATGCAAAAAGTGAAAAAAAAAAGTGATGCAATTTCCCTCACTACAAACCGATGTTATCACCTCTTCTATTACTTCATTTAGATTTCATCCCTGAACGAGAATATATTTAAACCGTAGTATTAAAACAAAGATTGTTAACAATTATGTGTTTATATTTAAAGTAGAGCAAAGTAATAAAGGTATAGGAAAGTAGCCGTTTCAGAAAAACATTAATTAAAAGGCATCAATGATTTGATGTTAACAAATGGTACGATGATGTAATTATTTAATTAGAAAAAAAAACGCTGTTAAAAAGTATGTGAAAGTTTGAAGTACCAGGACTTAATAAAAGCAAGGAGGCATTTCATTTTGGAGAGGTAAATAATCGGAGTCCCTTTCGACAAGTTGGAAACTAATTCAATAAGACTGCCTCTGCGGCAAGTTTCGCATTTATTCCCGGTTCAAGTCACAAGACTTTTATTTGAATACATTACTTAATGCCGACGTAGCGTTACAACTCCGTAAAATAATTGAAATGTATCAAATTTTATGTCTTCCCGATCTCGTACTTTTTGTTTACAGCTTATTAGCGAATCTAATTCGTTGGGGTTAGAACTCTATTCCCGAAACTCGATTGGAGCTACGGCCGCTTCATGAACTAATTGCTGTCACCCTTGTTATCGACATTACCATAATGCTTACTGTTTGACTCTGTTCTCCGTTGGTAATGAAAAACTTCATCAAAAAAGTGCAAACTTCATGTGCGGTAAAAAATGTTTTGAACAATTCATAAAGTGCTCAGGTTTCCTTATGATGTTAAGTTTTGCCGTTGTAACAATTAATTCTTAAATCAAAACAAAGTGTGTATTCAGACGTGCACGCCAATATTTAAAGAGCGGACCCCTTAAATCTAACTTGACTTTAACTCATTGATTTACCTGATGATGACCTTGACGAATGGCCCTTAGATAGATATATGTTGTGACACGAGGTATTATTATCATAAATATGCCACTTCTATCTGTATATCCGTAAAACTTGTTGTAAGATCTTCTTGATCGTATTCACCCATTTAAAAAATATAGTTGACATAATAGTTTAATAAAATCAGGTCTTATCGTTCTTCCTTTAGATGGTACTGTACTTAGTCATGATTAATTTGTTACACTTTTAGTACCGCAGGCTACTGGCATACCCACTGCAACTTTCTAGAAATGAAGCGATTTTACCGCCATTTACCGGCATTACCGCCATTTACCGCCGAATGATTGCGCCGAATTGCTGTTTTACTCATTCACACTTCAATGTACATATTGAAATTTTGAATTCATGCTAGGTTGGTAGGTAATCGTGGAACAATTCAAAAGTTTTTGCATGTGTTATTTTTGTACATATCTTCATATTTCGTATAGAACAACGAAAACACGAAAACAAAATATCGGAACACGTCTGTACGTACGAACGAAAGTTGTGTAATAAATTTCAGTTCACAACAAACGACATACTCGTATTGGACGGCAATTTTTGGACAAAAAGTTGGTTAATTCGGCCCCTGCTGGTCGGCAGGATCGACGAGTGCCGCTCTCATTGTGCGACCCGTGGCCGACAAATAAAACGAATAATTCTCTGCGCACACACAATGCTTTGGATTCAAATGTCGAATACCCGACAAGCCAGGTACAATGAAACGAATGTCTTGAATACGCCCAGAGTTTTTGTCCGTCACACTCAAACATAGCAGTCGTTACAACGTGTTGTTATTTTAATTTGTGGGTTTCTAGTTATCTTTATTTCGACAAGATTTTTTTAAATGATTCTGTTCCTATTCTTTTTTTGAATCACCCAAATGAGTTTTTTCTCATTGGGAAATGACTTATTTCACAATTCATTGCTCGTGGCGTATTTAACATTTGTCAATATCGTGTCACCGTTACGCCCTTGCGCATCAATGTCGACCGTTCTATGTTCATTTGTGTCATTGACGTCTATTTGGTCATATGCCAAAACGTTGATCAAAGCATTATTATTGATGGCTATTGAAATTGGTTCCGGTTCGACGTCGCCGCGCCTGAGTACACAGTCGATATCTGTTAAGTTAGATCCGATTCGACGTTTAACTAAACTTCACTTTGTTTTCGCTATTGTAAACTTTAGCTGAAATGTGACTTCAAAAATCACAAAAGATCATTTCTAAATTCATTATTTAATAAGTATAAGGTGTTAATGAAACGAGAATATTTCGGATTAATAATAATCAACAAAGGAATTTCCGTAAAACATGATAAAATCTGTAGACCTAATAATTGTAGTCAAGGTGCCCTGCTACTTATCCCCCAACTGCTGGATATGAATTCCTTCATATGCACAAGGATTTATCGTTTTGAGTAACATCTGATGCACACAAATGTTCGTCAAATTTTACCGCTGGCAAATATCCATCTAAATGCTGATAGCATCTGATGATATTTAACATTCTAGTTCGCTTGCAATCTGCACTCTTAACAAATACATAAAAACATATGAATAATTCGTAAAAAAATTGTGCCACAATTATATGAATTAGGGAAAAATAATTCAGGTATTACATACAAATATAACTGTATAATGAAACTATGACGACTAACCTTGCAAAAGTCTTCAGTACAATCTTACTATACGTAAAAATAAATATATTCCGTAATATAACTATTGAAGTCTTATCTACCCTGCACTAGGTTCAAGTTTCGCAATTTCCGTCTGTGTCGTCTTCTCGAGATATTTTTACGTTGATATCAAGTGTTTTATAGAATGTCCCAGAACAGTGTGTCGAAATAATAGAAAAACTTCACATATTTTTATCAACATAACGAAACATTGTCGTATTGTACTATTCTGACTTGCGCTCTTATAAAGGAACAACAGAAATAACCATTAACAAAGAAATCCATATGCCTGCAACCACTTCTATTACTAGACGCAACTAACTGAAATAGAGTTATTATATAAAATTGTAAGTTCGTGCCTTAGAGCGGATTATATATTGATGTTCAATACACCTCCAAAAAATTTAATGCATAGCAACATATGCTAATCATAGACATCTTATTAACGCCATATTCCGGGACAAGAACGGCTTATCGAGACTAAAGCCTGCATTAAGAGCGCTTAATTTTTTTCATCAAAAGGCCTGCTAACTTCGTGATGGGCAATAAAGCGAACGGCTCGGGTATAGAAGCCTGATGGCTGGACTTAATGGCCGACTTGAAGGACTAAAACTCCTTTATTACATTAATTAAGCCACAAGTGCGTTCACTTTGACCGTCCTTGTTATTGACGGTTTCATGCCACAAAATTTCCTACCTCTTGTAATATTTAAATAATAAATTTTATACCTTCCCTCCGTCCACCCCATCAAATTGTACGTTTGTTTCTGCCGTAAATGACGAGGATAAAGGAACCACGTTTTGCACGATTGGGAAATAAATATCCAAAATAGTTATTCGAGATGAATTATTTATCAAAGGCGGCCGGAGTGTGCTCCAGACCCGCGCGTTCAGATAGAAAATACTTTCCCAGCAGTGCCATTATTATAACCCATTACACACGCTTAGGAGAATCTAATGGGAGTGATAATAGATTTTTAGTGTATATACAAAAAGTAACTTAATACTTCAATGGTGCTTCCGAATCACAAAAGCGATAGTTCTTTGATTGTACCTTTTTATAGCTGCTTCACAGCTGCAACCTCGAATTGTGTACAGCTGTTTTGACGTCCAATTATGTAGGTACATATATTTATAATATCATTAATATGACCACTCCCAATCACGCGCACAATATGCAATAAAATTTTACAGTCATGTAGTACAATAAATACGCAAACTGAAATACTTCTTTCCGTTCCGTTACACGTGTCCCGTGTTCCGTGCCCCGTGCCCGTGTCAGTGTCACGGTACCCGTCACGCTGTCCCGCATCCCGCACCGCTGAGCGAATCTTATTTCGATTTGTGCGAAAGAAAACGGTGCATTTTTCACGCATTAAAATAAGTATTGAATATCACTTTTAACATTAATCTTTCAAATGAAATCATAATTTTATTTATATCGATTAACACTGAGTATTTTAAATAAATAACCGAAAATTTATTAAAGTCGTGAAAACCGTCATTTCGGTGGAACATGAGACGTCACAATTTTGTCGTAGCATCGAATCAAAGAAATTAAAGTCATAACAAAATAGCTACCTAGTAGCTTTTAAAGAGATTGACTTATATAATAATACATCGAAAAAGAAACAAAAATGTTTTTCTCTATGCCGAGTCAGTTTTTGTTCCGTCATATTATTAACCTGTGTACAGAACATGAATAAGTCAAAAGAGTCAGAACGGGCTTAATGGAAGGAAATAAAACAACTGTGTATTAAGCCGAATAATTTTTTCCCCTTTATTACGGAGCCTCGTGTCAGTGTCACGGCGCCGTCCCGACGTCAGCGACGCGTTCCTTCTCGCGCGTGTCTTTTTTGTGCCCGATTGTGCGTCTCTTGTCCCCGATTTTTATTGCCATGTTATTTTTGCACTGTTTTTATTTACGCAAAGGTTATTTTAAACATTGAAAATTATCTTCACGAAAAATCATTAACGGTGATACAGTAGTATATTGTAAGCTTTAACAGAAAATAATTAGTAGTATAGAAGAATTAAAAAAATCAATTTTCATACGTAGCAAATATAACCCCTTACGCATATACATTTCGAGGCGCAAAGTACGTAACGATGGTTAAGCAGCAAGCGGAAGAAGTAGAATCTTTAATTATTGCTATTTATTCGAACGTTTCCAAGACAAAAAGGGGGTTTGTAAATAATTGAAATAATGAAACAAAATGTCCGGATCGGGGGAAAAAACAACACACATAAACCCGGCACGGGTAGATATCAGCGTGGCGCGTCCAGCGGCGTGGGCTCTGCAGGTAGCTGTACTGTGCGGCCTCCTACTCGCAAGCCCTCAGGGGGGCATGTCCAGGGGCGGCCCCAGGCCGAGGATAACGAGCTACAAACTTGTGTATATCAATACCATCACATAAACTGATCGTCATAACATATAAAAATCTCGTGTCACAGTGTCTCGACAGTTGTGTCTGTCTCGTGGCTCGAGCGATTACTAATGTTTTGATCGGAGAATAGCTTGTAGGCTATTTTTATACCCTTAATTAATTAGGGTGACCGTATCCAGAAAACAAGTATCTGCTTTTTTGTACTTTTTTACAATGGCATCAAAAAAATACCTTTGACCCCAAATTTTTATCTTCATACCCCTTACCTACCATTGTTTATCACGATTTTAGTATATTTTATGAATAAAATTTAGACACGCTTAAAACACATTCTTTATTTTTTATTTAATAATAAAAATATTCACTAGAAATCATTTCCATGCCAGACGAACGTTTGCCATGTCAGCTAGTAATATAATAAATATAATAAAGTATCTTAGATCCATGCAGTGCATGCGTTCAATTCCTTAAATATAATACATAACATTGAAATCATTGTAATGTATACAATGTTATATACACATACGTAGACACATGACTATAGTAGGATTGTAATTATTGACTTGGTGGAAATTACAAATTCAAGTCCGTACAGCGGCTGATCGATGCAACTGTCGCTTTTTAACCTTAACATTAATTATATAAGGCCCTTTCGTTTGAAACGCTTCGCGAACAAAAATTAAACGAACCTAGAGCGCCCCTCTCCTTCACTGTCGGAGTTGACAAGAGAATTCGTTCTAAATAATAGCAACTGCACTTGCCCTCATTATTTCTCTTTTAAAAGACGAAAAAACGGTAAAAAAAAAATACAAAGTAGGCGAAACAACAACCCGCGGCACGCTCCTTGTGTGGACTAATTTTAATTAATCGCGGAAACAAAGTGCCGGAACGCTCGCCGGACCCAAGAATAATATCCGTCGAAACGGCCGCGTGGTACAAGGCACGAGCGATTACCGCGCAACTACGACATACACATTTTATTGTGAAGTAGCTAATTCGAATTCAACTTTGGCGGAATGCGGACAAATTATTATCGGTGGTATTTTACTGACAATTAGTCTATAATTATAAGAATTGTCACGATAATATAAAGAGTATTGAAAATATGTGGTTTTTATATTATTTTGATAACATAAGTAATTGTAATCGTAAAACAGCATTACTTTGGACATTAATTATATCAATCCTTGGAAATAAAATTGTTATGTAAGAAAGGAGGGAGGTTGTATTACAAATAATTAGGATTCCGCGCAAATGAAGTCGTAGGTGTTGATAAGTTATAAGAATATACTATAATAAAGATAGGCGAAAATGTTGTAAATGTTATTTACATGCGCTAAGCTGTTCACTTCGTCGCAGTTAAACTATTCAGATGGAAATCTAGAATCCTCGGCATAAAATCTCTCTTACCTCCCGAAGTATTTTTACATTGCGCCACAGTGACACAGTCTGTATGAATTACGGGCCTCGAGGAAATCTCTCATTTTTGCCTTTTCTTTTCTTCGCGGCGCACGTGACGTTATCAGGAAAAATTTTGCAAAATCTTTTAATCGTGATAATGTTTTTGTTATAATTTTGGTATGTTTTTTGACAATTATCGCACTTTATAATTTGAACATACAACTGAACTGCGAAGAATATTTTTACAATTTAATTTTCATACGTTTAAAATAAGGTAAAAGCGTCTAGCGATTTATGTAAAAACTTATAAGAACGATAGCTGCATAGATTAGAATAATGACAAATAATTTTGCACAAAAAGTTTATTACTCATTTGTACCTAAACAGATGATTTTCTTTTACGAAAAAGAGACAATAATTATTTAAATAAAAATCAATTAACAATTAAATGGCCAGTTACACAATACTATCAAGTGTCTTAAAGCAATACTAATTTCTATGTATACATACGTACATACACATATCTAAATTCAGAATGATACTTTGTTAATTTATATCATTTCTTGCAAACAGTGTCCATTCGTTCGAAACGAGGAAATTAGCGCCGGAGGGAAATACGCGGGCCATCGGATCATCCGCGCCGAGAAGACACCTGACCTTTGCCCGTCCCACCTTAATTAAAGACACCACCTCGACGAATTTCCCCTTTTCGGCGTTTTTCTTTTCGTACAGCGACACGCAATGACAACGAACGGCTTTATTAACAGCGAACAAAATAAATTCATGTTTGAAAATGGAACGTTGTAGATTTAAAAA
Organism: Mysoria ambigua; assembly: GCA_018245875.1. Taxonomy (NCBI): domain Eukaryota; kingdom Metazoa; phylum Arthropoda; class Insecta; order Lepidoptera; family Hesperiidae; genus Mysoria; species Mysoria ambigua. The sequence goes on along the minus strand of DWEI01000226.1, from coordinate 6,155 downwards.
TTGTCGTTACTAATTCCAGAAATTACTTTTAAATAGTTTTGCTACTATTACAATACATATTAATAACGCCCTCGACTTCGGCAAACGGTGTCGGTGGACATGTTGTTTAGTAACGGTGACTGACGGGTTCAAATCGCAGGTTGGGCACTATTGCTTTTTCTAACTTATATTTTCTAGTAGTAGCTTGGAATCTGGATATGGACCCGTTGTATGGGAATAGATAAACTACAAATTCGATAGGCTGCCTAAAACGCAACTGAACGTGGCGGTGTACTACATTTTTCTGCTTACCTCTTCCACGGATACAGGCGTGATTTTACGTTTTTATTAATATATGTAAAGGATCAGATCACCCAACGTTATGCGATCGCCGCACTTACTCATTCGTCTATAAGAAGCAATTCAGTCTAGAATATTCTTTCCTATTTTTTTCTAGAAAATTTCTTTAGTTAAGTGGGACTAAAGTCCTGCTGTTAAATGTTATTTAAATCCCTCGGCTTTCCTCTGACCGTACCATTAAGGTTATAAGTGGCTACGTACGAATATTTTTAACGCCTTCGAACATACAATAAGAAGAACTACTACATTCCACGCTATATTCGACCCAATTGCATTGCGATAGAGTACAAAATAGCTTTGCGTCGGTTAACAGGAGAGCCGGAAAGACCCGTGACTCTAATTAACATAATGGTGGCCGGGTAAATGTTGTTCCGCCTTTATCTTCCCTTACTTTGTTGCGTTCACAAAGTATCTAGAGTGGGCAAGCTACCGGGCGCGGCGGCGGGCCGTCGCCGGAACCGTGGCGGAATCGGACGTCGCGAAATGAAGAAAAAATTGAAGTTGTTATTTCACTGTAACTCTGGCGATGATGTCCGGCAGTACTGGGAACATGTTTTTTTGCTTAGAATTTGTCACCAACGGCCTTAAATTAGATTGAACTCTTGTCTGTATCGACCACTTAGTAATATTTTGCGGACTGATTTTTATTTAATTGTGTGTGTTGATACGTTTAAAAAAGGAATATAGGTGATTGCAAATTGGTATTGGTAGTAAGAGAAATCGACTGTGCTTGCAAAAATATATGAATCCTGTTTTATAGTATTTATAATAAATGTAAAGTAAAATTAAATTAAGTACAATATATTGTATTAAACGTAGGCACATAAATTATGGTAATAATATTCATAGCATAACATAAATCGTCGACGTTTTAACATAGAAAATAACTTCAAAGATTCTCACAAACCTCCCAGTATTCCTTACAACGGAAATTGCATAACCAGAACTTCCGGTTAGAATATTTTTGTACTTGACAGTACAGAACGACTAGCAAGCAAGTGGGTAAAGCAATGGCTTCATAATAAATGAATGTAAATTACACTCGCGACTGTACACACAGTGTATTATATAAGATGATTTTAAAAGCAAATAAATTATTCCTTCGATTGAACGTTCGATTAATTAGCTAGCAAAGCTTTAAAATGTATTATTAGAAATGAACAAGTGTACGCTTGTACATAGGGAAATTATCAAGTAACGATTCGTCAAAGTACCCAAGACTGAATTGGGTGTTTATTAAATGAAACCCGAGCTGATATTACTACCATACCCACGAGTCGTTTTTATACCTAACATAAATCTGAAATTTAGTACCTATATAATTTTATAGTTAAGGAAAGTTATTGCATTCGTATATGGCGTTAAAATAGATTCTTTGGACATTTATAAATAATGTAGTAATATGTAAGAAAAAAAATTGTAACTTGTAACTAACTACTTCTCACCAATAGTCGTCACTGTTGAGGAAGGACGGTACAAGAGCAGAGATGTACGTAATATATAGAATTTAAAAAAACAAACCCACAATACACATTTAACGAATTGTGTTTCGCGCAGTGAGTCTAAATTCCAAATGAATTCCGAACAGCCCCGTCTCGAATCCCCCCTCATTTACACTTAGCGAGGTTTTGAATGTTCATTCCCGACACGTAGTCAGAAAATAAAAGTTGCCGGGTGCGTTACGGGATTCAGGTGTTAGACGCCCGCCGCGTGTCTCGCCGACCGATCACGTGTGCCGAGCGAGGACTTGTGTTAAATGCTTTGTAAATGTTCTGAAAGTTTTTATTTCTTTACTTCATATATATATAGGTATATTGTTTAAAATTGATATAAATTTCTTCATATATTTCTATATTGACTAACTGCCTGCGTTGCTTAACGGGTTGCAAGTACGACTGTTGATTGAGAAGTCCTGGGTTCAAATCTCGGGTCAGATGCGCTATAAGGTTTTTGTAGGTACGATTTCTAGTTAAAATTTTTAATTTTTATTTGTGGCTGTTAGTGTGGATGTATGCCTGGTTTGCGGTTAAAGGAACGCAACCTATTCTATTTTAGAACGTAATGTATTTTAAAATGTAACTGATGCAATATGGGAATCATACGCAGGCGTGATGTTATGTGTTGTATAATTTCTTCATACACATTTTTATTGGAGAATTCAATTTTTATTTTTTTAATGCACACCATACCTGTGCCATTTTTATCGTGTGCAAAGAGTTAAGCCAAAAGTCATAGGAAATTAACAACGAAATCCCTCAACCGTTTCATGTCTTGCAAAACAAAAAAAAACGCACGTAAACGAGTGTTAGGTGTCCCTGCAACGTATCTATGTACGTACAGTGCCGCTTAAATTAAACAAAGCAACTGTTCAAGCATCACGTTCCCGCCCAGTGACGCCCCGAGTGTCTGTCTGCTCATTTACACCTAGCGCGGCTTTGCATGCTCATTCCCGACACGTAGCCGGGGAATAAAACTCGCAGCTCGCGCGCCGGGACTCAGGTGTTAGACGCCCGACACGTACCCGGCGGCCAACGAGCCGTCGCACTGTAAAACGTCGACTCGATCGTTAACCTTGTTGAGAGTTGTTTAAAAACGCCTGTTAAATCGCTGCGAGATAGTCGAGATACAAAATTATTTAAGTTTCATTGTCGATTCTCTCAGTTCGTATCCTGCCAAAGCGTCTGTTGTAACTTTTAATTGGACCTTTTGTGTTCAATCTATAAAATAATCAGATTATATAGCTTGATTAGAAAACTGTTTAACTGGTCTAGACCAAAGGTTTAACTCGTTGAAATATGAACATTTGTTTGTAAAGTATATCTCCATTGCTCGCAGAGGATCGAAGCACTTAAATAACTGAATTTTCATCCATAATGGATTAGCTCCAATCCGCGTAAGTGGATCTGGTACATGTAACTGTTAAAAGTTGAAACCGCCTGGAGGCTCTGAGGCAATGACTATATAGATTATAGTAATCGGTGCCATTTATTTAACCTACCGACCATACTAATATCTTCACATCCAACTACTACTTTTAAGACTCAACATTAACAAAGTCTGCATCAATAGTGTTAAAAGAAAAGGATTTTACAGCATTTTTTACCCATTTAATTTTGTCCGCAGTGAGACGAGTGGCGCCACAGTTTTCCATACCGCCGCCATCGCGCACCGAGGTGATGCTGGGTGGCAACCTCACCCTCAAGTGCGTCGCCTTCGGATCCCCGATGCCCACCGTCAAGTGGCGGAAGGGTAAGAGAAATTTACATTTTGAACAAAAGCCTAAAAGTCTGGATGGGGGTGGATCGAAGTGGAAATAACCTATAACCACAAGTTGACCGCACGATTGTTCAACAACTATCCTCTGCAGGCTTAACGAAGTGGCTGACGCCGGAGGACAATCCGCCGCTGGGGCTGAACACGCTGAAACTGGACGACATAAGGGAGTCGGCGAACTACACGTGCGAGGCGGCCAGCGTGCTCGGCGTCATCGAGACCACCGCCGAGGTGAAGGTGCAATGTGAGTTCACCATGTTTACGTGTACTCTGGAAACGTTTTACTGTTGTTATTATTATTATTATTGTTATTGTTGTATCACCGCGCCGAGTGTCCTACGGGGCAAGTGGCAGAGCACCGAGCGCCGTATGTTTGAGTCAAGAATTATAACGTTACCTAATGTGACGTCATCACTTCTCGGATGAGGGATGTGCGCCCGCGCAGGACGACATACATATGTTGTCAATGCAAACTATAAAGTATATTGGAACAAATCATAAAATATATTATAGTAAAATATAAAATAACTCGTTTATAAAAACTGACTTTACACATATATAACTCCTCGAGTCGTTCTTTCCGATTAGATGGCCGCGTGTCCCATATCTTCCAAAAGATGCCCCAAAAGATATTCCCATAGATATCCCTATTTATATACTCGTGTTTATGATCCACAGACGTCACTTAATTCTTTTTTAGATAGTTTGCGAGTACATACTACGCACTTACTGCGCATATTAAACCCTGAAACTTGCATAATAATGAGACATGAGGTATTCTATTCGTCTAGACTTGGCCCCCAAGGGTCTTAGCACAACTTGGACTAATTAATTATTCATCTAACATCAGGTGACTTTGTCCCATTTTAAAATATATCTTCATGCTAATTTTTATATTTGATAAAAATATGTACTCAAAATGTTTAATAAACAAACAGATATCCGAAATGATTCTGTATAAAAATAGGTTTACATTTTATTTAGATGTGATTTAACAAATCTTTTTAGTTAGCTATTTGTGTGTGTTCTTATGGAATGATGTAATAAAACATAATATAATACACCCCGGGGAAACGCTAAGAAAATTACTTATAATATTGGGTTGCCGTTTGATAATAATAGTCAATGAATATTAATAAAGGCCCCCGCAAATTAACTAGTCCCATGATATATGGCGACCCGTTCGTTGGCAATAAATACACGGCTAGGTGACTGCGTTCGGAATTTAATATCTTCGCATAAAATCTCGTATTGCCGGGAAATTGATATATTTATTTAAATTCAACAGGTAGACAGACACGCGTACCGCACGATTAGTAGCTTTTTTATGTCGACCGTGTGTCGATGTGGTGTGACCACTCGTCGGTCATCTCGTCAACATTCGCTTTTGTACATATATAATACACGACATACAAATATATGATTACTCGAACATTCTTTCCGTCAACTTCCAGCTCATCAGTCGGATTCGGTTACTATTTATGAAAAGCAATTGTTATTATCCTATTAAAAACCAATAGGTTATATGTAAATAAAAACTATCGAGTAGACGTTCAAATAAATAATTAATTTTGTAAGTTATGTCAGAATGGATTATCCTTTTATCATATAAGACAGTCCCAAAGGCAACAATAGACAAAAGAGTTCTTTTTAAAACAATTCTTTGTCTATGACATTTGAAATTGAGTTTTTCTGTTACCTATTCTACATTTGATACACACACATTTTTCTTATATTTGTTAAATTATAATTAAGTAGATAAGTATATGTACATTAACTTGAAAAACCGGTATCCTGAGCTTGTCAGATGTGATATTACGCTACATTTCATACAAAGATCTTTGTTATAATGAGTACATATTTCCATTTAAATTAGTCATGTACAGAAAGTATAAAATAAAGACTCGCACAACTGCGCCAAGTATAGGGAGGTATATTCCAACAATTGTTTCTGCCATCTGTTCCCAATTTAAAGTTGGAAAGGATTTGAGAAAATCAATTTGATAAATTGCGACAACTCTCGGGGACGTCCATTATGAATTAGTGTTATAATTCATAATTGAATTAGTGTTATAATTTTATAATTGAATGATTGTAATAATTTATAATTGAAAGGGTTGCAAAGTTGTCGCCCCGGAGACAAACGAATGTCAGCTTGATTAATGATTAATTATTATTGTTCGGGAGCAGCGTTCCCTTCGCGCGAATCGATCGCGTCCTCGCGGACTGAGCTCGGCGCGTTCACTCATTGTTCCCTCCTTAAGGTTACGGAGCTGGTATCTGAGCGTGACTTGTTATAATCCTGTTCACCGATCACAGTTTAACTGGTCGTGTCACTTTCTGCCTTATCAATGTTTCCATTTCGTTTATTAAATGTATGTACATAGTTTAGTATACCTATAATTTCTGTGGTTTAAAATATTATATTGTATTTATTTCTAACTTTTTTTTTTCTTTTTATAATTCGGAAGTAGAGGACAGGCATGCAGTCCACCTGATGGTAAGTGGCTACTGCCGCCTATAGACATCTGTAATCAACCCCA
>DWEI01000225.1:0-25075 GCA_018245875.1 Mysoria ambigua | reverse complement strand
AGTGCAGTTTAAGTCGCAGATAAATTGATCATAAAATGTTTTAAAGATGTCGTTATTGAGTTGCGAATGTCCTTAAGTACGGCACTCTGACGGACAGCTTGAGATTTCAATAAAACGTTTCAATTAGATAAAACTAAAATTCAATGAATAAATCATAGGTCTGTATAGATTACGTATAAGGATGCAGCTAAAGAAACAACTACAGGGGTAGTTATTTAAGACCATGGTATAGAAAATTAAATTTGCTCTTATCGATCTTGGAGATTGTTATAGTCGTAGTGGGTTTCTTAAACTTTACTGCTTAGTAACCAAACCGCTGTAGATCTAAAGGACTTTTACAGTGGTCATTAACTATAACACATAAAAAAACTCCTTTTTGGGCTGATATTCCTGTTTCTGATCCTAAGCACCAATATCGACCAAGAATTTATATTTCAATCAAAAGATCGCAAGTATTTTGTAACTGTCCTCAGACTACTTTAATTCAATATAGGGCTTCACTATGGCCAAGGCAAGACTATAGCCTTAACCCCCTCATTTTGAGAGGGGACCAGTACCCAACAGAGGAACGATAAAAGGTTTGGAAAAAATCGAAATAAAGTTTCCAGGTGGAGCTATTTAGACTTGCCATTCCAGGAGAAGCAACTTGGTCACATCACAAAACCTTATAAAGCTGTGAAGGCCATTAGGATTAAAAGTAAAATCACATCTAAAAAAACGAATTAAGGCAATATATTTACAAGGATACTAAGCGATCCTTCTTTCCTTTTTGATATTATTTTTTCAAAGTGTTACGTGAAGTATAACCTTTAATAGAAAAAAGTGAACGAATGATATAGCTGCGTTGGTTCTCATTTAAACGTCAGATGTCATAAAACGATTAGTATCGCGGCTGGCAACACCACAAAAACCCTGGTTCTCTAACAAGGTTTTTACGCTGTAATCAAAGGTGATAGCAGGTAGCCCACGGAACCATGTCCAAGCAGGTGTTTCTTAGAATTGGGCGAAGAAAAATAATAAAATATTGCACCCGCCGGCCAAATTGAGAAGGCTCGCTAGATTGATTCAGGTATTATAAAATCAAATGGTTTTCATATTGCGTTTTGCCGGTAGCTTTTTGGAAATTGAATCTATATAATCAGTGCTAATCTAATAATTAAGATGTCAAACTTTTGTTGAACTATTAAAAGTCGGATTAAAATTTTCGCAAAAAATCTCATTACAATACTACAAAACTTCAATAAAAAAAAAAATAAACATTTCCGTGAAAGATAATGCAGTCATATAATATCAATTATAATCGTACATTACAGCAATACCATTTACCATCTATACTATTGATTACTGCTGAAAGTAATGAAAATTTTATAGTAACAGTTATTGATCGTTAAAGTACTCTTCCTGTAATATACCTTGGGGTTTCAATTATGCCACCACTGACTCAACTTACAGTATAAGTTATACCAAAATTATACATGTCTAAAGAAGGTATGTCCACACTCTATACATACGATCAAGTATCAGAAGGTATAAGTGTATAAACGCAATTATTATCTTCATCGTCTAATCCAATCTCTACCCTTAAATTGCGTGATTATTCAAAATGACTATCCATCAAGGTTCCAATATTATTACGAAGAAATGTGATATAGCCGGCGCTTAACCGACACCTAATTATAATCTTAACAACATAATTATAGGTCCTCGAGACCCAATATAGTCGTCTCTTTCATTCAGCTGTAAAAATATGACCGTCCTGTTTTTTTATATCCATTTACTTTTTCACCGTTTATTTGTCCATGGTCATTTCTTGTTAGGAACATTTTTTGGTTTGAACTTTTCTTGTGTGGTATTAAAATTTCGATTGACCACCGTTTTGGGCGTTATGTGTTTGTATATTTTCCGTAACATACATGCATCTGTATTACACAACCATATACGTACAAATACGGCATATACATGAAACATATATATGAAACGTATAATATCATAGAAAGCATTACAATATTTATATATACATATGTACATGCATACATCAGAGATTGGAAGGAGTGTTGGGATTTTTAAATTGGCCCGAAGGCCTATAAGGTTTACGAGCGCTATCAAATAGTAACGAGCCGAGTTCACCGCTTAACGTGTCTAACGAAGCACAGTGCAAATTGGATGAATAAATTCTCCAAAACAGAAACGTCAATAAACAAGTTCCCAGCTAGAGAAACATAGGTAGAAAGAATCTATTTATAATATAGCTCATATTTACTAATCACATAAAATTTATAAATGCTCAATGATTAATAACGAATATAGGTGAATGAATTAAAATAGAAAGAAATTGAACGAAAATTGTAAAGACACTAGACAGAGACAGACAGGAAAGTAATTATAAGTGGAAATACAAAACCGACAAGCTGCAACCATATGCCGTCCCTATTCTACCTAATTATAACACTCTTTTAAATTACTTCAAAGCGTAGTTCAGTTTATTTTGAATATTATCCAACAGTCACTTTAGACGTTGAGATAAGTAAAATCACTCATTACTCTCATTGATAACCCTATATATCCAGAGATAACAGAGAACTTTAAATACCTATAGTGCCTGTCTTCCAAACCTATCAAATCATAATATAGAAAAATCAATCAATTCTACTCAACCGTATATACCGTTGCAGAAAATCCAGTCAAGTACATTTTTATCGCCTTTATAAATAGAACCTGTCCAGTGTCGGTGAGATATTTAGTGCTTACTCAGATGTGATACAAGAATTGACGCGATTAAATTCAAAATTGAACCAATATAGATTATCTAAGAATAGATAAATTCCATGCGGTATTTTCACGGCGGATTTCAATTGTGGTTAAGCCACTTCTACTTATCTGAAATGTCACATCAGCGGTCTTAATAAAACCGTTTCCTGATTTAAATGTATTTCCACTTCTCACAGTACCTACATGATTCTAGTACTTAAAATGAACGGAAATATATTGCAATAACGTGGCTATATTCAATAAATATATTGCAATAATGTGCCTATATTCCTCGTCCTAGTTCAAACACGCAGAGCTATTCCAGCCTAAAATACAAAACAAACATTAGAATAAAAACAACGTTGTAAACTTTTTAAATTATTATTAGTTATTATTTTAAAGAAATACTTATGTATCTGCAATATTAGGTAACATAATAGATAAACCTTGCTATTTTTATGTTTATATGTATTATGTTAACTATTAATTCGAACAGATGTTACATTAAAAAGTGGTAGATATAAGTATAAAGATGTACGATAACTGCAAGAATCTTTTCAAACAATCTAAGAACATTGCTCGTATCAGATGAATTTTACAGCCTACGCTGTTAACAAAACCCAGTAATTATTAAAGACATTTATATAAAACATTACCGATCTCGATAACCGTTATAATAACCGCAGTTCAACTTTTAACAAATAAATCACGCGGGCGCTGCCCAGAAACTATAAATCCTAGAGGATGTCAGCGGACCGATATTTGTGTGTAATTAAGGAGAATACGAACTGAAATGTATTTTTATAATCACATGTCAAATATATCGCAGTCGCTTATTTAGACCTCGCCTATCGTACAAATATGTATTTAATTCACGAAATAGTGCAGGTTGATATAGTAATAATAATTGCTTGCATCGAAAATTGTTATTAAAAAAAGTTTTAAGATTTAAATACTAAAAAAAAACTATGTTTCTGGATAAGTATATGTGATTACTAAATATTCGAATGTCACTAAACTCTTCCAATTATAAAAAAACAGTGGTACTTTGTGCATTAAATTTTTATGTAACAAATAACATATTCATCTGATATTCTTAATCGAATAGTACTTATCTCATGTAAATGAAACCGCTCGCTACATGTTGTACTGTACCTACATATCGAAAGGGAATAAACATTGCACCTGGACATTCTATTTTCAAACTCAAACCAACTACTTCTAAATCTAGAAATTAATTGGCATCATACACAAAAGGGGCGGTCCCCGACGACACACCCGGACCGTAACTTTTGAATACGACCCTTCAAGGAGTCACACGTGTTCTTGTGAATTCGCATTTCGCATAAAAACATGTGTTAAGTTGTTAATTAGCTTTCTCGGAAGCGAACGGAACGAGGTTCGACGCCGGCTGATGCTTTGATTTATGCTTCCACCGACACATTATTTTGTTAACAAACTTTCGACAAAAACATCCGATTTGACACTGCATAAAAACTGTGATGAATGTGTGACTAACAAATATTTTACCGCCATATGTAACATGAAAACAAAATATTATATTTATCAATATATAATGCTAAAGGCTTTCGTTGTATATAGAAAATATCGACAATGATTAGTTTCAGTTAACACTTCATTCCAGGATTTTTTACGAACGTAACTTCACGTCTGTAATCCCCGAAGAGGTAGGCAGAGGAGTACAGAACACTCCCACGTTTCGCCAAATACGTTTACGTCCCACTATGGAGTAGGTGGTGATCCTATTGCCATGAATCGGGCACATATCCAGACTCCGAACCACTATTAGAAAATCTAAATTAATTTTTTTTTGGTAGAGTTCGACCCGGCACCTCTCGATCGGCAGTCGCACTTGCAACCAACACGACCAACGAGGCAGTCTACCATATTACCATACGACACGATTACGATTTTTTACGACATTGGAATTAATACATTGTATCGTGTATATACAAATAGTGTATATAAAAGAAAAACGTGTACAATCGTGGCAATTATGTCTACGTATGTCATTCGGTCACCGAACCCAATTGTACACTATCGACGAAACAAAAACGAAATTACAAAGGCCAAGTGGAAACATAAAAATATTGGAGTCGTGTTTATCGAAAAAAGATTACGGGTAATGCTATTACACATAGAATAGTTAAAACTCTAACGACACGAGTCGAATCGACTTGATTATACGAAAAAAATATTCACATAATACAACTCAATGGAGACCGTTTCAATCGATTGACGCGGGCGGTAATATTGCTTAATCAAATTAAACGTTTGGCAAAAGGCCGATCGGTCACATAAAAATTAAACACACGTACCTACCTCTAACACATAATTACGTTTTCTATCGAACTAAGGATTAAAAAACTGGAATCAATGTTTCTGGGAACAATTACGTGCGTGTGTCGTGGGCGGAACGTTCGGGCGGGCGCCGTGCGACAAGCGGTCGCGACAAGCGGATAAGATATATGTATATAAAACATGTAAAGTAAATAATTTCAGACGTGTAACACATACATTAGTAGAAATTAATACGTATCTGCTACATACATCAATACGTCAATATTAATAGCAGCATTTAAACATTTAAATGTAATCACAAACAAGGAATTATACTGAATATGAATTGAGTATTCAATTTAATATTTTTAGATTTTCCATCTATTAAGTTTTACGAATAAAAAATCTAAAAAGAACTATAAAAGTATAGGAAAAAGAACGACGGAGAGGCTTTAGAAATATTCATTGGGATTTGTTGGAACCACGGAAAACTGTGAAATATAACCCAAAATAAAACTTTATACTCCATATAAAATTTTGCTGATTTCTATTCAGTATTTATTTTACACCGTAAAGTTTTAATGATTGTAGGCAACGGTAAAATTAAAATACTATTCTAATGTATACATGACATTAGCAACCATGAATACAAAAATCCATTGTTAAAGTAGACATGACAATTTAAATAATATGAGCCAGTTTTGAACGTAAAATATGTAAGAATCATAAAAATATGGTAAATTTTATAATATATCAATGATTATTAACAGTGGCCAAAATGAACGTCTAACATTACTCGATTGACTTAAAAACTAATACCATGTACAGCCTACGTCATCGAAAAATTGCAGTACATATGTATAAAGCAAAAACCACATATACACATATCTATGTATATTTGTCAAATTATATTATTTTAATCGCGGATATTAATTGAGCTATAATTTGAATTGAGAATTGTTAAAAAAACCGCACAGATAAAATATAAAAAACCGCTTCCGCTTGCGCTTGTCTCACACAGTCCCAAGCCTACACCAACAAGATGAAACTCGTTCCAAAGATGTCTCAATCTCGATACAGACCGGATCAATCGTTGCCGACTCACGAGTTTTTTCATCGAACGTGATCAAACAGGTTCGATCGAAGAAATTGTTGTAGACCATCGTTCAAAATATTTATATATATATATCTATTTCTATAACATATTTGTCTATTAATTGTGAATGGATATTTTATCATAGCATTATTAACTTAGTAATTTATAAAACAAAAATTTTCCTTTTAGTATTATTTAGAATTAAAGTTACTTTCATATTGAATAAACATGAAAAAAACACCCGAAGAAAGAAACAAAGAACACAGAGAAGGCCATGTCTGGTTCAATAACTCTTTAAGAAGTACGATTGTTAAGAAATAATATTACTAATGCAAAGAAACGAAAGTAATCCCCTATTAAATAAACAGAAAAGTAAATTCGAAAAAGAAAAAAACAAATGAAAAACAAGACGTACTACTGATGATAAATATATTTACAAAAGTGACAATGCGGTCACAAAATAACAAATATAAATGAGCATAGCGGAGTTAATGCGACGGTCTTGAAAGAAGAAATTATCGCTATTAAAGAGAGCACTGGAGATATTTATTATAATGTACCAAGTTGCCCAGCGGGCGAAGTTATCGAATATGGACGTCGTCAATCATGTGACTGAAAACGGGTTCAAATCAGTTGGGTGCTCTCAGCTAGATGGAAATAAAACAACGCGGCATTAGTGATAAATAAGTTATCTATGACAACATGTACACATTTTCAAACTTTAACTTGTAAGTGTCGTAGCCACAAATAATCCATAGGAAGGAAATAAGAAAATAAAATGGCCGTATTCATCAATTCTTGATAATAAACAAGGAACTAAAAGCAACATTTTAAGAATACAGCATTATTAGGAATGTTCTTTATACTCAAACTCTTGAAGTTAAAAAATTAAAAAGCATTAACTGCCATAATTGAAAATATTACAGTACCAGGTATCAAAAATCCGATCTTAATAAGCTCCTTTATGTAAGAATGAGTACTTCTAAACTGTATTTCGGTAAAAGGAAATAAAAACCAACTCAATTAAAGAATCCGAGATCAGAATTAAGCCTTCTTCGTTTAAAATGCATTAATCCGGTCACTTGTCATGCGCGGGCGCAATCTGTGCATCCTTTTCTAAAACTCGTTCCGGTACATGTCTCGTTTCCTCTTCAACCAAATTAGGGTTCAGGGATGAGGCAATTATGAAAAGGCAAGAAGTGTCAATTCGGTTTGTGACATTTTTTAAATTAAAAATCGCCTCCCTACAATATTTAAAAATGCCATTTAAGATTAATCATTATTTACAACAACTATATCATTAGCTACTGCATCTTCACTGTTAAAATAATTTATTGCGATTGCCTCTAAACAGGCTTGAGGAGTTTTATTTAAATTCATTGGCGGCGTCAATTTTTTATTACTTAATTTATTTCCTAATAGAGATAACCAGCTTGAATCTATGACTTCGATGCCATTATCAATACTTTGACATCTGCTATCGTTTCTTCTCTTTCGCAGCCGGAGCGTTTGGTCTTTTTTCTTTATTTAAATTTGGAAGTAACATGAACTCTCAATCTCGCGTTCAGTTTTTACGCTCGGTTAACCCAGAGTTGGACCTTAATTTACGATTATCGAAGGCCGAAGACGTACACGTCGATATTGGGTATACGAATACGGTTATAATAATTTTTCGGTGTATCGACTTTTACGACACCGGTGCTTAACAATTTTATAATCTCACACTCGCCGCATAAACATTTTACGACTTTTAAATTATTGAAAATCGATGCCACTTAATTGCGAATCCGAATGAAGTTCACTTTAGGGCGGTAATTAATTTTTTACCGCAAACATATTGATATTCTCCAAATTTAATGAACGCGATCATGATTGGCATGCGCCCAACATTTTATTAAAACGTTCCAGAAAAATACTTTCAGCGGACGTGACAGATAAATGAAGCGATTAAACTTTTGGCGAGAAACTATTTATCGCGTAATGGTTCCGTGCGAACGGAGCCATTAAAAAGGCAAATAAGAGAACTTAATCATACGTACACGTTCTCGTTATCCTTGAGAGTTTAATAATAAATTTTTTATTACTCAATATACTGAAATCTTTATTTCAATATCTTAAAATATCTTTTGAACATCCGACATGCCTCGGGGACCCCATAACGAGAATGGAAGATACAAATTGAGTGAAAAAGTGTTCCAATGAACCTTTAAATCGTCCTCTAGATGTGTCTTTGGAATATCTTCTCGCTTATATCAAAATCCGATGACATAATTCGGACTAGTGAGTCACCGAAATTTAAGTCTTGAACGTTGGCGGGTATGGTGCAATTTACAGTCATTACAGTTCTAATATAGCTTGTTTCAGTCGCATCGTCTTGTTCCGCTAAAAGTAATGTAACGAGAGTAGTTACCTCAGAAACTACATCTTTGTTGCTGCAACTTTAAAGCTTCTTGTCGACTGTGTCGAGTTCAGTGCTCGTGTTGTTCATTTCGATCTTGTAACTTCAAACTTTTTGAGTCAGAGTTAAGGTGGGTATTCCTACGGTTCGTTTCCTCAATGGGCAGTTATTTGTTTTAAGGAGGCTTTATCGCGGCACGTAGGCTCGATTTGAATAAAAATACAATTTATATGTGTCGGAGAGTTCGGTAAGGCAGTGTAGGGTTACAGAGCCGGTTGGACCGCTCGACTCCCAATTTGCTGGTGCATTTCTGAGTAAGTTATTAAGTTTCGGCTTGTCACTTCGGTTGCGAATTTTGCAGTCGACTGATGATGGCTCACATTTTGCATAATGGACGCAGTGGACTGTTGCACTAGGTTTTTTAGGTATTTTATTATGTCGGCGTGATGGATGTGGGTCGCTTATGGATGTAAGCGTAATTTAATATCGGGCTGCTACTAGGAATACTTTTTGTTTAATTGTCATCGGCCACTTTTGCGTCAATCAGTTTTACCACCGGCGGTGAGCGAAACGACAAAATATATACGTTTTACGAGAAACAAAAAATCTACGCTCGACCGTACTTCATGTTCCCGCGTGTCGAACGTAAGGTCAGTTTTGTGTGTCGCGCTGTGTAAATAGGTCTGTAGTGTATGGGACACGTCCGGCGCAGTAGACGAAATATGAGACGCTGATTAAATAATAATAGCGAACCCGAGCGCTGGGTAAACAACACATCACACCCGCTGGGACCAGTTCATACTGAATGTCATCAACAGAGAAATCAACAATTTTTTTTTATACAAATACATGTATGTATATTTCGATCAGTACCGTGTATTTTGACTTTAATATTTATTTTTGACGAGCATGGTAATAAAAATACAAAAGCATTATTTCAGCATTACATACAGTGTATTTTCAAAAGTTTCAATCGCCATCGATCAACCTCATGTGCACAGACACGTCTCCACCCTTATACGGACGTCTCTTTTACAGTTGAATAAACAGTACATAATTGACAAGCCGTACTAAAGCCATAATGTAATTCTGTACCGGTATTTATAAAACTTTTCAACTTAAGTCAAGACAAATTGACGGTTGTAGCAGTTAACAACTTAATAGGAGACGGTTAGTTAAGATGCGAATAACCGGTCAATTCTCAAAATATCTCGGATGCCCCAAAAACAGGATTTCGGTTTTACAATGAAGTCATCAAGAGGAAACTATTTGGGTCTCGTTGGAAATTAGTGAACAATGCACGATTTTGACTTAATTAATCGGCTTAGATCGATAGATTTTTTGTTATATAATAAGCCAGGCAAGGAATGAATTGACCAAGGATTTTTCTTGTGCCTTCTGGGAAGACCGTTAACATTTTTTTTAAATCACATACATTTTGTAACGTACACACAGCAACGTAATATGTTATCATATTCGCCATCAACCCTATTATTCTTTCACTATTGATCGCAAATCCTCTCTCTTCTCTCGCGTCCTCTTAACATCGGTAGGGTTAACATCATCTACAGACAATAGTCTACTAGTTAAGTGAAGGTCGGCAGTGTAGAGAACGTTATGAAGACATTTGAGCTTGCACATTTCCTCGCTACGACTTAGGTCACTGTTACAAGTGTTATTTGAATTTTAAAACGTTCGGAGTCTGGATATGTGCCCGATGCATGGCAATAGGCTCACCAGGTGGTGAGCCTATTGCCATGCATTGCTATTAGTGGGACGTAAACGTAACCGGTGAATCGTGGGAGTGTTCTGCATTCCTCTGTCTACCTCTTCGGGGATTATAGGCATCAAGTTACGTCAAGAGTAATTCAGAGGAGTATAATACACTTCCACGTTTCATAGATTAGGTTTAGGTCCTATTTGGGAACAGGTAGTGAACCTGTTGCCATATATCAGGCGAACATCCATATTCAGCAGAGCCACTACAAGTAATTTCTACTAAAACATGTAAGCCAAAAATACAAGTAACAATAAAGAACCCTGTACATAAATCAATATTACATTTAAAAATACAATTATTGTGTCTTTAAAAACTGATTATTCATATACATATTGTGTTTTAATAAAGGTCAAGTAATATTTGGTGTTTGGTACTCTCTGCTCACCTCATAAGGAATCGTGTCCTATATTGCAAAAATAATAATTTCTGTTTCATTATAATACCTATTACTGTGTAAATATGGCATAAATCGGTCCAGACTGAACATGGTAACCAATTGAGCGTTATCTAAAGATGCACGCTCCGTAAAATGATCCCGGGTGCTAAAGGTTGGTAACCGAATACGCAGTGCATGATTGTATTTTAATTTCACGACTTTCAGTACTGAAGGACTTTAGAAGGTTACAGCCGATGGATAAGTGGAAGTACGATATGATACGATATCAACCCTTCTATCGTTCCACTGTTTGAAGGGTCTCCTCTCAGAATGAAAAGGTAAAGGCCATAGTCTGCCACGCCGGCCAAATGCGGGTAGGCAGACTTCACATGCCTCAGAAAACATTTTTATACTTTATGATACTTTAATAATACTATGACGGGTTGCCATTTAATAAGCTGTCATTCTTAAATGGGGACCTCTATAAAAATAAACCGGTTACATTTAGCGTTACTGCGTTTGACGGTTGTCTTTATATGTCCAAAGCAAAACAAAACCCAAGCAATAATATCTGACAAGTAAAAAAACTCTTTAAGATCATTATTACTTGTACACTTCCCTTAACCGTTTAGGACGCCTACACACAGTATGGGCATTTAATTATTATAATTAATAGATGTTCCATTGTACCCGCAGCACACAAATAAACACGGCTCTAAGCATTGGAGAACAAAACGACAAAGCACGTCGAATCGCTAATGTGCATTGCAAGCTCGAACGAAGTATAGGTACTCTACGGATTTTTTGTTCTGGTCCAAGTTATGACAGGCTGACAATTTTGAGTACAAAATCATTTTTCATTTTTTTTGTTCTTTACGCTCAATTTTTATTTTGTAAACTTAACGTAACACCTGTAATCCACGCTAAGGTAGGCAGAGGAGTGTGGTACACTCCCACGTTTCACTGCTTCCGTTTACATTCCACTATGAAATAGTTGGCAAATCTATTGCCATGTACCGGACATATATTCAGACTCCAAACCATTACTAAGAAACCTAAATAAGACAAATAAACCTAAATAATTCAATAGTGCCCGACTATTCACGTCTCGTGGCCGCTCTCCTTATAAATAGATGGTTTTATTAAATAATTAACACTGTCCTGAACATTAAGGCGAAGGAAGGGTGTGTTACCTTACTCTATAATCATAATCATTCTCAACTTGAGCATAACTTAGATATAGTGATATTTTCTTTCTGTTTAGCTAAAATTACCGCTGGCAGTTTATGACTTGTGTGGAATTTAGTCCATTAATGTATCTTTTACGGTCTGAGCGATAGATGATGTCGGCGAAGGCATTCTCGAGATAAAGAGGCGAGTCCTTACTCGAGGAAAGTTTGTCTGTAGTGTGAGATAACAAATATTTACATTCGCATGATTATTCCAAATGATGTATATACATTTTTCAGTAGTCATCGTCAGTTGACACCAAATCACTGAGGGACATCGTCCTGAGCCAAGACACACCAGGGTGCCTAGGGTTCAGCTCTCCAAAGCGGATCTTTTATCATGTAGCAGCTAGCGGGGGCAGCAGAGGGGAGTGGGGGGAGGTAGACTTATATTTATATTTTGCACTATTTAAAAAAGGCATACGCGAGATTCTAATGAAAACGATAACATCAGAACAGACTTGCATCTTATCTACTGAAATAGTCTATTTTTGCGTTACAGCCTCTGTTGGCTAAAATTTAATGCTTAAAATATAATACGTCCGCTGAGATGTTAACAAATTTTGCACTTGGGTTTCTACCTTCTGAAATGCATGCATTTAATGTCGAAAAGTAAAACAAGAAAATTTAAAACAACGATAAAACATAGTGAGCCACGTGATATTTCCCAAATCCTGTCTAAGAAATGTTGAAACGCACAGGTAACTTCACGACAGTACCCTATGTGAGTTTTTTATTAAGTCAACATCTTTCGTTACGTTAAAGTTTCATCGCATCTATATCCCCAAAGAACTTAATAGAGAAGTGTAATACACTCCCACATTTCATCAGCTACGTTTACGTCGGAACTTAGGATAGTGGTTGAGAACTTAGAAAAGTGTAAGAACTTAATTCATTGCTGCCAGACTAACGAGAAAGAGTAGACAAAACTGACTCAAAATTTAAATTAAATAACAACTTTTCCGCGGATGTGAAAGTCAATATTTTGCAAACATCCGAAATTTAAAAATTCTCTACATGTTCACAGCCCAAAAAGGGAGAACAAACTCTATATCCACAAAGCCACCGTAAACGGTAACGAACTGAATCCGTAACACGTCTTAATTGCAAGGACGACCCACCCCTTCCAGCTTCGTTACTCGAATGCATGCCAATTTTAACCCGTGACTTAAAACACGGTCTGTCCTTTAATAGGCGCTTTTACCCTATCTGTCATCATTTGAATACAATTTTTGTTTCGGACTCAACAGCCAACGGATTAGGGTAGGTTTTCGCTTGGGTGGCGTTCGGAAATGAATGGTAGCAGTCGTGAGTTTAAATCCTAATTAACACCTTAGTGTATAGATAAATTGTGGTGATAGCACCCGACGCGGCATTCGCCGGATTTTGTGTATAAAATATATTATAACCACACATATTCTCGGGGAAGCCACTGTCTATTGGAAATGTCACGGTGTTTCGAGATTTATTTTTCACCGAAGTATGTTTTCCCCGCATCAGTGTTCATAGGAAAAAATATTATATCTTAATACTTTACATTAGATAATATTCTGATTTTAATTATTACTAGTATACAAATTATTTACTGAATTAAAAGAAGTCAGTACTTGTTTATTGAAATATGTATTTATTGAATTATGTAGTTATGAATAATACATTAATATAATCATTTTTTTCTCTTTCCAATAACGAAAATAATATTCATATCCGACTGTAAAAAAATTACAATTCATGACTAGCTCATAATTTTTTAGGTTTTATTTAAAATTATTAATACAAAATAAAAACACTCCATTTTTAAAACGATAAGTTTTATCGCTAATAAAATAGTATGTAAATTACAAAATTTCCAAATAAATTACAATATTTTTAAATGGCATAATTAATTTGGATCTAATCTGTTAGTTCATCATTAAAATCAGTTGTGAATTGATTATAACACAAATACTACTTAATATTATCTAAAGCCGTTTTAATATACCACATATTATACGATATATTATAAAAACGTATTTACATGAGCTGTTTCAGTAAAAAGAGACTAGAGTTCTTGATTTGCACGGAACATTACTTAAAAAGGTGTAATAACATGCCTAATAGAATAATAGTACACAGTTCTATCAACACCAGTCAACGGCAGGTCTGTGCTGTCTTAAGCAGAAGCTGGAACGTTGATATTTTTTTATAGATAAGTTTCATATGTACTTACATATATATTGGGAAATCGTGAACGAGATCAAGAGATACTTGTGCGCAGACATAAAGAGTTCTAAGATAAAAATCGCATGCCTTTGAATTTAACTATAAAATTGCATTTTTGCAGAATTATTATTAGTAATATATAATCAGGTCAGGTCCCTTACAGAAACCGCCTATTCGTTCACATTTGAATAGCTGCTTTTGAACGTCGCAAAATTTAATGAATGAAACGTCATTTAAGTATTCTAACTTGATAGTGAGAGATACCAAAAATAAAATAAAAATTGTCACCTCGTAAAGTGTTAGCCCCGTATAAGGGGTGGTCGTAGGGCACAGGGCGATACGCGGGATGAAGGGCTGCGAGGTAGCTGAGCTCGCTGGTCGCGCCCGCTGCCGCCGCAGCCGCCGCTGCTAGCCTGGTGGAACGAAAGGTCATTATTTAATATAATTCAAGACACAAAAATAAATCAGAATATATGGACACCAAATTTTACACAATATCATCGAAAGCCTTATGAGAATTTGGTATTATTCATAAAATAAATAAATAAGATCTATCTAACATCAGTTTCGACGCATCAGCATAAAAAAATACACTGGGTAGAAATTCAGTCTCCGATTCACTACTAAATAATCTGAGTTCGAAAAATACAATAATTTCCGACCGGGGATTTGAAACCAGAACTTTCGATCGGCAATCGCGTATACAACGCTTCTATTAACGTGGCAGTCATTAAGCATTTTGTAATGTACATAAACATTACAAAATACAGAATGTTCTGTTTTTGGACCGCTATTTCGTACTATGGTGTCTTTCTTATTTTCGTACTTGGCCTATATATGTATAAGAGAGATATAAGTAATACGTAGTCAACGCCATTCTCAATTTAGCGGCCTTCGAGATGATCGCGCTAAATGGTACAAATCAACACATGTTAGAACATGATGAAGATTGATATTTGAATTAAACTATTTACTATTTAACTAGTTACATTTAAATTGGGTTAATTGAAGAGCACAATACAAACCGTACAGTAAGTATGCCATCATCGACCTATCGCAATCAACTGGTGGACATGAGCCTTTTGCGACGAATTATGCCCATAATCCCCACGCTGGGCATGGGTGTAATATACATAAAATAAGATTATAATAGTACTATACAAATCTTGCTTGGAACATATTATAAAACTAAGTCCCCAAAAGCTGTACATCCGCATGTTTTTTTTATTTCGCCTGTCTTTGTGTGACTCTGTTTATTCGAGTCAAATTTGGTAATTGCTAGACGTAGAACATCTTTCAGAAATTCATTAAAGTCAAAGTCAAACCAAAGATTCGTCTTCGGTATCAATCGACATTCGTGGGGGATCATATAATTGTTTAGGGTTTAGGTTTCGGCTACAAATCCGATTACCCTCTCCATTGTAAATATGGAATACGTCTTTCTGTTATTGTGAAAATTGTTCAAATGTATTATTACCATATCACCACACCAAGTCCTTTACGGGATAGTCAGAAGTCACCTAATGCCGACACGAACCACTAGAATTGATTTATTCAACTAAATGTAAATTACAAAGTATTCAGTTAAACTGTTAAATAACGTGTTTCGACGCACATTATCGAATGGCCTAAATGCTTACAAGTAATTAAGATAACCACAGGTTAAAGTTCCCGGCACCCTTAACCAAAGTCCGTTTGTATCCATAACACTTTGCCGCTCGTCGCGCGTATGTCGAGCGATGTTATCGTTCGCGTTACAAAACCGTTCAGTAAAGAGATTATTAGGTGAAAAAATTCCATTAACACATTAGTCGTGAGCAGATTGTTAGATGGGACGAAATTTTTCAATTGTAATTTGAAATACCGGTCTGAGGGGATCGTTTCGCTCTCAATGAAGAGCATTCAACAGTCATGTATCAAAACATATATAATAAAATAAAATTAATAAATGTATTATATGTAAAAGCCATTACAATCACCTCTTGTAATAATCCTCTGTGTGTTAACGGAACTCTTCTCAGAATGAGAAACGCTAAGGGCTTCAAATTATATGCCAAATTATATACAAAATAACACACCTAAAGATATAATATAATTTGCCAGCTGTCGTCTATTTCAACAGACATTAGTGATGGTAGCTTAGAATTAATTTAATTGAGTTGTACTTCTGAGAGATGTATTTATAGCGCCTGTTGGACGACACGTTGGTGATTTACAACACCCTGTTTTGCTCAATATTGAGCTTGCATTTACATATGTTATTGCCTTTCAGCAAGCGAAGAAATAAATGCAATTAAATAATGCACCACCACTTATTTCATAGTGTGACGGATAATGCACTAGCGAAACGTGGGAGTGTTCTGCATTCCTTTGCCTACCTCTTAGGGGATTATAGGCTTGAAATTCCGTATATAATGCAAACAACCCGCATATGTCCGGCTTGGGAAATATAGACATAACCCCTCAGGGAAAGCCAGGACGACCAGCAACAAGAAAATTTAAAGATGATGTTGAAAATTAAAAAAATATATATTATTATTACTATACGTTGTCATTTCTAATGGAAAGCTTCCTTCAATTGCCCTCGTTTCCCAACGTCCAGAACGTTAAGAAATAGACTTAGATATTTTGGACCATAATTGTCGTGAAACTATAGCAGGTCTACAATTCTAAATAGTGTAGGTACAAGTGCCACTGTCAGTAATAGGTCGGGTCAGGTCTGACTATATCAACCAAGATAATCGATTCTTCGTTTGTATGATCACCTTATATGTACGAGCACTTCCTATCAATCCTATATTACGTTATATTATGCTGGCGCTTATGATGCAATTCATTAATAAATTTAACATGTGTTCAGCTATAATAGATAAAAACCTGTACACAGGGAGACACTTGACAATTTCTATTTAATTTAAACAAAGAAATAGAGAGCACTACTGTGACCATGAATTATTTAAACAATACAATGGTTTCCCGCTGGGACACTCGAGACTGCGACCTTCTCAGAAACGGAAAAATATAGGGTGATTCATAAACCGTGCCATTCATTTCGCTCATAGATAGCCTCACAGCTTGAGACCCAGTTTCCGCTCTAAAACTAAAACAAAAAATTATCCTATGTAAGAATGTTTAAGTAAAATTATTATCATGATATCGATATGTTCCACCTACCACTTTAAAAACTAAATGACATTGCTTTTTGATTTATTTCTTTAATGAACAAATAAACAAATAATTGATTATTTTAATTGGTATTTTCCTTAGAAATTAGTTTTAATTTAAAGAACTAATTTTATACTATTATTAATATACCGCGATTCGTTAACTGTAATGTGCAATATATTTATCATCGCACAGATTTTTTTTCTGATAAAAATGTATTATAAACTAACCATAAATTCTGACTGACTGTATTCTGACTCACGGAATATTTTTGGGTTCGAATTTTCGAGGACCACAATTGACCTGTTAGCTCTTAGGGGGTAAAAAAGAATCAAATGACGCGGCGAGAACGACGGGAGGTCAAAGGAATGCTCACCCATTGGTGAATAATTACTTTAGGTTACGTTGCAAGTGAAACATTAACACGTTTTTAATTTAAATAAAGTGGTACCAATAATAGAAGTTTGTATTTGATGTGTATTTTTAGTAAACGTTAGCTCTCACATTACATGCTCTCATGAATATTTGTCCTCAGTGTTTAGTAAACAAAGGAAACTAATCGCGTTTGAGATACAATAAATAATAATTATCTAATATTATTCATTTCACATATAACTGTCACTAACATTCACTTTGTAGACAGTAATGACATATTTATATTACTGTGGCAATAAGTACCTTTCCATCGATGTCTACCGCTGGGGTGCATTGCTTGTATCTAATATTCAATGTGGAGGGGGCAGACATATCGCGGACCATTCAGCAATGATAATACACAGTATATAATGATCATTTTGATACTTGGACGATAAAAATAAAACGAAATGGCGCGCAAAATTAATCCGTAACCTGAAATCAAAATGAGACTCCATTATAACAGTAACGTTACATTAAAATCTCAACGCACGATTCCTTTCGCGCCACTAAATCATATCAAAGGATTTATTTTAACGTACAACAAAATAAATCAGCCTGTAGCGCGATGCATTCGAAATTTCATCGTGTTATTTTCATGCCATGCGTTCGAAAAGCGGGTCGGAGGTTTTAATTTTTAGGGATGCGTCACTTTAATATGTGTGAGGGTCTTATTAGATACATTTTTCTAATTGACCGATTATAATTATTTACTGTATATACTAAATAAATATACGAATGTTGTAATAACGTAACATTACCCCTGTAATACCCGAAGAAATAAGCAGAGGAGTGAAGTACAGTTCCACGTTTCAGCAGGTACGTTATACGTCCCATCGTAGATTACCAGTGATACTGAAGATCTACGAGCCAATGAACGTAATAAATAATTATTTCGTTGCTATAAAATTTAACACAGCAAATATAATATATTAAGCATATTATGCATTTATTCCTCCGACGAATATAAAGACTAATTTAATTTCTCAATCATATTAGCTTAATTATTTCACGAATGTTATTATATGAATACAACAACAATATAAATACAACGACATGAATTGAATTGTATAAATACAACGATAAAAATTACTTACATTGTTTATTAAAATATATAAAAATAGATAAAATATTATTACACCAAATAAGGATACATTAAAATTAAACATATTGTTAGCGCGGAACCCTCAGCGCGAGGTACTCTCACACTGTGGTTTTTTATTGGTCAGATTTTGTCGAGACCTTAATAAATCTGTACCTTGTCGGGTAAGGACTTGAGAATTAAGCTTCGGTATTATTTGTCCACGGAATCCTAACAAACGGTCGTATTCTTCACTGTGAGAACGTATGGATATATGCAATTTTTTTTGTAATGTTTACAATAACTTAAGAAAAATAAAATGTATACTACATAACATCACACCTATAATCTCGGTGCAGGGTAGGCAGAGGAGTGTGGTACACGTCCATATTTCACCATTTACCTTTACATCCTACTATGGAATCCTATCCTATATAGAATAAGTTTAAAAAATTAAAAAAAATAAAAAATGTAATTAACCCGACCAACAAGGCAGTCGAAATATTGAGGCAACTAAAAGTATATGGAAACAAAACAAAATCAAAGTTCGAAAAACTATATTACAAAAACACATAATAATATAGTTGACCCTTCACATTTTTCGGGAATAGTGATTAAATAAATAGAAATAAATACATCCAGTCTTGGCATGTCTGTCTAACCGCAGTCTTACTTCAACGCATTTCTACTGTCATTAATTACTGGTTCTTGCAACGCCTTCATTTGTCGAACCAGATCACTCAAAGTTACAAATCGAAACTCTCAAACATTGAAAACTATAAACATACGTATTAGTTACACTATCAACTCTTTATTCCGCGATACATAAACCGATCCCAAAAGGTTTAAAAGCATGCAAGAGCCTCAACGGAATCCACTCCCTACATAGTTTGTTACCGCGGTCATTAGTCCTGCGTCTCTGCCCATCACTGTCCGACGCAGCGTGAAGATAAGCACGTATCCCCGGCGTGTACGAAACCTATCTGCGTCATCGATGGTTATTGATGATGTGATGTTCACAGCTATCAGATACGGCGGCGCGCTTGGATCATGTTATTTTGACCTCATGTTACATGCCCATAAAGGTGATATTCGCTTGTGTTTACATTTATATCCCTTCGTAAATATC
This sequence comes from Mysoria ambigua, assembly GCA_018245875.1. Lineage (NCBI taxonomy): Eukaryota > Metazoa > Arthropoda > Insecta > Lepidoptera > Hesperiidae > Mysoria > Mysoria ambigua. The sequence goes on along the minus strand of DWEI01000225.1, from coordinate 5,156 downwards.
GTTACGAATAATATTCTATATTGGCGTACAAAAAGTGATAGAATTGACCACGAGTACCTATTTGCTTACAGCAGTCCTTTTGCCACTAGTAAAAGTTAAAGATCGCATATTTAAACATATTTTGTTACAATAATAGGGCCTACAATCGGTTGTAACCTTCGTAACCCACAATTTTGGACCTTCCACAATCATCCACTATTCTTATACAAGTAGGTATAATATGTGACTGTTGAAATGTCGGTGCCTATCCCTTCAAGGAAATTAAGTAATGGTGTTATTATACATAACGATTTTATTTTCTACACATTATTAATTTACATGTGAATTATTATATTTTTGTGTGTGCTGAAAATACAAGTATTATACATATTATTACAGCATTTATAAATACTTTATATCCATATGAGTGGCTTATGTGATTATTATAAATGTGAAATTTATTATATTAAATCTTCATAAGTAAAATGCTTTTTATTTAAGAATTCCATTGTAAAAGATGTCATGGATGTAAGGATAAAGGATTAAACTATTGAATAAAATTGGCTAAATCACAGAGCATAATGATACTTTCAAACGTAAAACATATAAAATATATATTCCTGTATTTAAGCTTAATTTTTTCATTACTTTTGAACTAAGAACTTGATCAGAAATATAATTGTGACTACTGATCTATTTAATATAAAGGTATTACGAGGTTTAATTAAAAACGTCAACCCAGAATAGTATAAACTAGTAAGGAAATAAAGCCTACAAAAATGTATCTTATTACAACGAATATAATTAAAATTAAAAACCTCCTTACAGAAAATTATATATTACTATCTACCAAGACTTCAATTGAAAATATGATTAAAGATATGATTTTTATTTTCAACGAATCAGTCTGTATGTTTGAGCATTTGTGATTATATTTTTACAGCACATAATAATAGTTATAAACAATTATTTTAATCAATATTTAATTGTAAAATAAAATTTTTGTTGTCAATTATAAATAACCAACGGCTAGTTTTACGAGCACTACTGCATACAATACTTGGAATGACGTAAAAAACGTAAAAATATTGAATGGAATGACAGGGACAAGGACAGGGCAAAGGATTGATTATAATTATCACTATGTATACGTATATATTTTTTGAAACACATTTTTTGTTTCTAAAAAAATGAATGAATTTTTGTTTTAAATTAACGTACCAATTTCGTTTTAGGACTCTTTTGAATATCGAACGAATTTTTATTTTATATTCCACTGACATGGACAAAGAGAAAGAGATCATATCAAATCACGCATCCCTTAAGAGGTGGGCACAGGAATGTTCCCACATTCCCACATTCCCACTTTTCACCAGTTACGTTTACGTCCCAGTATGTATAGGTATGGGAGTCTATTGCTACATGCCAAGCACATATCGAGATTCTACTCGACCCGGGATTTAAACTCAGGACCTCTCGATCGGCAGTCGTGCTTGCCACCAACACGACCGAACAACGAGGCAGAAATAGAGAAACATTAAGCTAAGCAGACACGAGATCGTTACACACTACAACAAAGCGCCCTAAAATCTTGAATCCTAACATTTGTGACATTGGAATACATTTCGTTCAACATTAGTTGTTAACAATCACGAAGACAATATAAATGAAATGGCAATATTAAAATGGTAAACGTAAAACGGATTCGCCTCCCGGGATGGGAATTATCAAATTTGTCCGTCAAAAGCGAGAGCAGTTAGCACTCAATAATCGGGAACGACTAATATTTTGTTACTCGACGACCCTAAATAAAACATCAAAATGAAAAAAAGTTGTCTGCGCGAAATCTGTAGAACTTGTTTCACGTCCTCGCAGTTGTTTCAAAACTTTCTTCCTAGCGCGGGAATCTGTGTGTACGTCTGTCTCTTTCTAACCTATGGCACGTTCGGTACAAAGGTCTGTAGGAAAAGGATAGGTTATATGAAGACGTCACGCGGGGCGAAGGCGCGCGAGTGTTCTTGCACTTGTTTTATTCATTTTATCCGCCATGTTTTTTTTTGTTTTGTTTTTTTTTTCTTTCATTCTCCTCGCTACGTCTTTGTTCGGACGCTCAATCGTCTGCCCAGTAAGTCGGATAATTTCTTTATTCTGTGCCCACCCGACAATTTTCTGGGCCGCGTTATTATGTTATGAGCTTGATTTGTTTAATAATTTTATTACTGGCCGCATTGCGCATTCGCTATTGTGCTCTTATTCGCTAGCGATTCTCCGCTTGTTTTTTTCTGGTTCGTTTATGAGTTAAAGCTTGAGAATGAATTGCGAGGCTTTCAGTATCTGCAATCGTTTAACTTTTACTCTTTGCGGGTTCGAATTCTAGTACCGAACTGTAATAACTTGTTATTTTTGCCCTGTCATGTCAAACAATGATTAACTAGTTGTGTACTTTAAGTTTAATATTACACTAGTGATATGTATTACATAACTTATGATAACAATGTTGCACCTTTAACATTAACATCATTAATAAAATTTATTATTTAATAAAATTCGTTATTTAGAAAAAAGAGGATTCTTTCAATTATACATTTCTCATCAAATCAATATCAGAAAATAAATAAGGGCATGTTTTTGATACCTATCGCTCTTCCAATTTTCAAGATGTTTGTTCATTTAGCAAAATCCTGGATACATCGTAACCATTAATTAAATTAAAGCCATATCTAGCGGCCTCATCACTTTAGTAAACAAAAGTCCTTTTCTTCCCTCGCGTGCCCTAATTTACAACAGGAATGCCGGCGAAGCATCAGACGGCTGCATGTTGCAATCTTGGCCCAACCTCTTTTTTGGGGACCCCACTGTTAGACCTTGGGCTTTAGACCGGGGAATGTTTTCAATAGGCCAGGGTCACCACAAGGACAATTTGAGATCGTACGAAACACAGACCAATGTGTACTGATTGCTGAAATCCAGAAACCTACTAGATTATAAACCAAGAAAGATTTGATTTTTCATATATTAATTTCAGCTAATGATCATTAAACTACATTCTAGAATAAATTACAACGAATAAAGATACATGTTTGATATATGAATGATCAAAGTTAACATACACTACGATATTGAAAAAAAATTAAATCCAAGAATGGAAGTCGGTTCAAATCCGCAGCAGCTTACAGCTGTAGTGTCCACTGTTGAGGTCCGATTATTGATTGATTGATTTTGTATACGGAAATATTATAAATATTTTAAATATTATAAATATTCCTTTATTTAATTTAAATTAAAAAATATGAATCTAATTGTGATATGAATACCAACTAAACTATTTTAACATCTATAACCATGAATACCGTACACAAAAGTGAAAGTTTCTCGGTTGACTGTCACCGACATATCTGTAACGTGTCTAAGACTAGAACATAGGAATTGAGGTATCAGTGTGAGGCAGCCCTCGTACTGTTCGTCAACAGGACCGTTGCAAGTGTGAGTGCGGTTAGTATGATAACAACAACACGATACTACACCGAGAAATGAAATAGCCTCGACTGAAAAAAGTATTAACGATGTCATTGAAACAACAATTTCAAAATATTTAAAAATTATAACCGAGTAAGTACAGACGTGTAGGACAGACAACAGAATACTGTAATGAAATACAATAAATATATCACAAGCAAAAGGCTTGCTGACAATTATCGCTAGATTCGCAAGATATTTAACAGAAAAAAGGAACTAGTCTCGAACAGAAGTCCACATGATTGAGACATTGGGAGATCGACGGAGCGCGGACGCTTGGACCGAAAAGGCAATACCACATCGCCGAGGCGGGCGTAAACTGAATATAAGGGCACGTCCACAATTGTTACTTAACAATCATTATAATTAAAAATATTCTCTATTAAAAGTATTATTGACTGCCTCGTTGGTCGTGTTGGTTGCAAGTGCTGCTGCCGATCAGGAGGTCCTGGGTTCGATTCCCGGGTCGAACACTACAAAAATGTTCTAATTTAGATTTTCCAGTAGTGTCTGGATATGTGCCCGATACATGGCATCACCACCTATTCCACAGTGGCTCGTAAACGTAACTGGCAAAACTTAGAAGGGTTCTGCATTCCTCTAACTACCACTTCGGGGATTACAGGTGTGAAGTTATGTTACGTTAGGTTATTTTATATTAACAATTATTTTTTAAGAATTTTAACACCGTATTTATGATATAGATACGTAAATTTATAATACACCCCATATATTTTAGGATTTATATTATTTAAGAAATATTCTGTTTAACGTGTGAATTTTGCCCTTCCGCATTTGGCCACCGTTGCATAATATGGCCAGAACTGTTTTCAATCGAAGAAGGTAACCGCGTGCGCCACTTCATTAAGATAATGACTTATGGAATTCAGCTTTGATTTGTCTTTTTTTGGTCATCTTCATCATCATCAGCCTATTGCAGTCCACTCGTAGAGCTATATCCGGGAGCTGCATCCGTCTCCTGACGGGTTATTCCCCTAATTCTCATACTGGACATGCGAGTTTTGTATTTTTACTTCAACAGACGATTGCCTTCGAGTTCCACTTCGCGCGGTTTTTGTTTCGCGAGGGAAATAGCAATGTCGGCGAGTGGGTACACGCCGGTGTCAGAACGAAATTCTTTTCGCTCATTAAGACACCACAGTTAACCATGCAGCGGACGTGCCCACTTGAAATGGCAATACTGCATTACAAAGGAGGCGCAAACTGGCCGGAATGGTAAGGGTGCGTACACATAACGCTCTCGTGAGGGGCGTAAATACATGTAGTTGACTATCTCGCTGGTTGAATGAGAAATTCTGCATTCGAATCTCAAGTAGAGCATTTGTACATTTTTCTGACTTAGAATTGACTTGTAGAGAGGATTTGTGCCTAGAGTAGAGTATGCTCAAGCCCTATCCTTAATCATATCCTTGTTGTGACGTAACGTACAAGAAACTCGTGGGAGATGAAAGACGAGCTGTTGAAATGGGCTATGTCCAGCAGTAAACGGGAATAGGCTGATGATGACGATGATTTAAACAAACAATTAAAGACAAGACACAGATTTTCAAAAATATTCAATAGAAAATATTTTACAACTTTAGTATCCGCAGTCACGAACGTCTACCGGAGTTATCGTCGTATTCAACGTCGCGGTGAAT
>DWEI01000224.1:0-25126 GCA_018245875.1 Mysoria ambigua | reverse complement strand
GATTTACTATTAATTTCAAGTACTTTTTAAAAAAATATATTAGGTAAGTAAAAGACAAATGTAATTTAATTATGATGTGCTTCTTGCATCTATGTTCATCGTAATATAATTAATTGCAGTTGCCGTAGAGTTCTGTGTCTAGCTGTGGGACGTCGAAAACGATGCTATCATATACGACTATAGGAATATTTCTTATGAATATCTTCTTTGCTATAGAATATAAATATATACATATTATATACAGTAACTTTATTTTATACTTGATATGCTCGCGTAAATCAGTGTGTCACAATGTTTTTTCTGCGTATATACCGACCTCGTGGGAAGTCTAGGATGAAAAGTAGCTTATGTGTTGATCCATAGAGAAAAGAAAAATTAAATACCTAGACAAAAAAGGTGAGCAGGCGAGCTAGGGGTGAGAGCCGAGGGGCGCAACGCGGACGCCAGCTCGGCATACCCTACTTACGTGGACTTGATATGTTGTACAATTCACAGAATATCTTTATGAATTGTAACCTGTGTTATTACGATGTATAAGCTATATTATTATAAACATTCATTAAAATCCATTCAGTAGTTTTCACGTGAAAGACTAACAAACATCCATCTATTCTTACAAACTTTCGCGTCTATAATATTGATAGGATTAGATATAGATTATAAAGTGTATTAGTGATCTGACAAATGTTACTCTTTGAACAATCGCATATGCGAATATCTGCTTACGATTTTGCGAATGTGAATATTCAACAGAATATTAGTATAGAAAATTTCATAAAAGAAATTGTTTTTGTTTGCTTATATTGCATTATATATTTTTTGTGTCATAACTTGTTAATTGTTAAGCTTCATTGCCTAAAGTAAAAATAAATAAATAAATTTTGTTTAATTACATATTTAAATTTTGTAGAGAATTATATTCAAAATTGTTTCAACAATCAAAAACATTTTCTCGAGTTTTTTGATCTGTACCTAGAATTCCCGCGATAAATGTTAATTTTTCACTGTTCTATTTACCTTAGTACAATCTCAATTGTGTTGTATTGTCGAGTGTTTTAAGTTGAAAATTGCTTGTACTTAATAAACTATTGTCAATTCAACTGCAGTTGATATGTAAATACCTTCAGTGAAGTTATTCCTAAGAGCGAAACGGTTTGATCATGAGTGTCACGGCCAAAGGGAATCGTAATAGGCTCAGATAAATATTCATGTTACGTAATACGTCAACGAATAGAGGTTCTTCAATAAATTCTACTTAGTTGTGGTTTAGAATAACTAGTTTGCTGTCTCTTTCTAGCTTTGTAATGGCTTCTAATTTTGGCGATATTTCAATTTCTATGATGAGGTAGTTTAAACAACATTACAACTCAATATTCCTGCAGTACATATATTATTGATGTACCTCAAATAAAAAAAAACCTAGGATTTTGAGTTGGGTAAAACAGGACAATTCATATTAAATACTTGTAAATATAACCATATCAGGGTGTCTTAAGCCTAGGACATCCCTTATAAACTAGCCACCACCCGGAGACAACTAAAAAAGACACAAGACACTTAAAACCCAGAACATATCATCGGAAAACAAGACGGTTTTCAATTCTAAATTAATAATGCAGAAAATTGGTAACATATACATTTAAACCTCACTTACTTACTAATGATCATTATTATTGTTATAAACTACCAATGCTAGCTGACGTGGTCCTCGTATTGATCTGACAGTTTTTTTCTTCTATACACACCTGTTAGCGGTCTTCATAGACCATGGTAATAATATGTTAATGGTACATTGACAATGGTAATAATGACACTATTACTGCTACAAATTTAAATTCCGACATTATTTATAGCTAAATCACAACGCAAATTCTTTTTTAGTAATACTATTACATTTGTACGTGGAATAGGTTGCAATATCTCACAGTACATCTCAGTCGGGACGTTATAACAGTCGGTGTGTGTTGCCCGAGGTTATTCCACGTACATAGCGAACGTTGAATCATTGATGTGGCAACACCGTTGCGTCGTGACGGGCCCACGTCACGGAGCCGTGTCGTTATGATTCCGCAGGCCAATGTTGATATTCGTGTCTCGTGTCGGCGACTGTGGGACCCTGTTGTATATCGGAATGAGAATGTATGGAGTTCGTCGTGATTGTTAGCACTTGATAATGTTTCAGATCGATTGTAAGAGCTCGATCGATAGAGAGAGAGGGGAATAGAACAGTATTATCTATTTATCTATAAAAAAATCACAACGACGCACAAGATCAAAACTAAGAAGCTTTTGCGCGGCTGTATTGAAATGAGAATGTCGTTCGTTGAAATGTTAAAATATATCACATTTCACTCGCAGCATTGCCATCGAACTATCTTGCACTCATCTACATGACCGACGCGACATTGCTAGACAACTTTCTGTAAGATCGCCTGTAAATTAACATTGTGACGTCAACGCGAACTGCTAATCGTCCCACTGTCGGGTGCATTCTACTCGCACAGTAAGTCATGTACCAAATACAAAAATCTGCACGGCCTAGGCAACATAACATGTGTGTATTTTGTAAATTTTGGTGCGTAATGTTTATGTTAACGTAAAATTTAGTGTGTAAACAACTGGATTTACCAGTTGTGTTGCTTTCGCATTCCTTATAAATATTTGCATTTAACTTATAAAGGATGATATTTAATAAAATTGTATCACGCATACATAGTTTTTGATTGCACTGATAGAATATTATATAAATCTACACGTGGTTTGTCTTAATCAGTTTCAAAGTTCGTGTTAGCCTGCGCCTCGTACCCGACGAACGTGGGGTCACTCATTTATGTGGCAACACAGCGAGTCCCCATTGCAAATTTATGCCTTTGTAGTTCCATCAACAACGAACTCGTGTTCGTGCTTTGTGTTGACGACTATACCAATTAAGCGTGCATGTTAAAATGGAAATTGGATTTTCAAATTTTTCTCCTGTGATTTTTTTATATGTTTGTCTGCTATCTGGTGACCAGAGCACACGCTCTGTCGAAGATAAACGTGCAATTGTTCGCTTGATTTATTAATATGAATAATATGGTTTTAAATTAAGATTGTTCTCGTCTAAATGAAGAAGTTGTTTCCAAATATGAGTTAGACTCAGAGAAAAAAAATATAAAGTGAGTTCCGTTTTAGCAAATAGACTTTAAATATATTCTGCTGCTATTGGGGAATTATTAGATTTGGGAACTAGAGTAGGGTTGTCAAAACGCATTGGACGAAATTACGCTTATAAAAATCGTTCTTGACATTTTATTGACGTTCTTTTTAGACATTGTAGTTGATTCAATGTACAAAAATAATTCTATCATAAGAAAATAAGTCATATACAAGTTACACACAACATTGTTTTAATTATTTTTAAATCTTTTCAACATAATATCACGCCTGTCTATGCCGGAAGGGTTAGGCATAGAAGTATAGCAAGCTCCATCGTTTCACCAGTTACGTTTACATCGCATCAAGCAGTACATACATCAACCCTTTATCGTTCCACTGCTGGAACATGGGTCTCCTCTCAGAATGAGAGTGTTAAGGCCGTAGTCAAGCAGCAGCCATATCAAGCAGTAAGCCTATTGAAATACACTGGGCTCAAATGTAGACATAGAGCTACTACTAAGAATTTCAAATTAATTGTTAAAAAAAATATGTTAAAAAAAAGAATCCTAGATACCTGGATCAAACCCAGGATAGTTGACTTGGTAGTCGCGCTTGCAATTACTCTACCAATGAGTCAGCATATTAAACATAAATAGTAAGAAATAAAGTGCAATAATACTTATTCAAATTATATTTATAAGTAAAATATCATATATCGACTGTGTTCATTCGTGGATACGATAACCCTGGCGTGTATGAGCGATGCCAAATAACGCCTATAGATATTTAAGTTGTTTGGACGAAACCCAGCGCCCCTCGACACTCGCGCAGTTGAATTTGAAAAATAACACTAAAACCAATAACCTTTGCTATTTACGAACAACTCTATATAATACTACATACATAATATAAATCTCTCGACCGGTATGCTATATTCTAAATAAACTATTATCTTAATGGTTATCAATATTTATGTAAGTGTTATTGTTTTTGCCATCGGTAATACGAAAATATGAATTTTAGGATTTTCTCAACTCTCTGATACTCTTTATAAAATAAACTAGTTTTTATAACCTACATGTTAATATTATGTTAAAATCAACATTTATAAAAATTTATTCATATAATTCACATTTAAGAGTCTTTACCGTTTTCTACCGTCCGTTGGCATGTTTGTCGTATTGAAAACAAATAAAGAAAGTTGATAAATCAGTTGTATGAAACGGTTTTTAAAGAATGTTTAGTAAAGAAGTGTTATATGGGAGTGTCCTTATATCTTATAACTGGCTTAAGTCCTAATAACTTGCGTTCTCAATCCAATGACGTCTCTATACCAATGATCGTGACATATATCCTTTTACGTATATCATTAAGTCTCTATTACGATTGGTTATAATTCCTTAGATTTCATTAGGTGTTTCGACCAGTTACTTATTGTGTGCACAATTCTCCGAGGAGCAATTGATTCCCTAATCTTAACTTTCGTAGCAGGCAGCACAAGCTGTGCGCTGTTCAGCGGTTGCATACTTGACGTTTCTTTTACAGTGAACTCTAGTAAACTTTACAGTAAAATTCTTCGGGATGCACCGCCTGATAGTGATTTGTTTGCATTATTTGGAATGGAAAGTGTGATGTATGCTTGATTTTGTTATTTTAATGTTCCTTTCGGTGTTATTTTTATGTTATGTTATTAATCAAATAAGGAAATGTTTTATAAAATACTAAAAGCAAAACAAACAACACATGATAATGATACATTTACAAAATAATGTTAAATGAACGAAAGACGATACTAAGTAGGTTAATTCGATTACCTCGCCGAATGGTCAGTTATAAATAATCTGTAAGTATTGCAGTAGCTTTTCGCGAATATCCAAGGCCGAGCCCGTAAAAATGGCGGGCGACCCCATTCTGCCAAGATGGCTGACCGAATAGCATGCACGGACACCAATAATTTAACTTTTAATATTTATAAACTGATAGACTGATTTTTCTGTTAAATATTACGAAGGTATTTATTTATATACATAATTAAATTTGTACCGCTTTAATTCACGTATGTTTTTCCGAAGTAGCCATGCTAGATTCAGATATATACGAGGAGCTTACGAGCTCACCGTCCCTGCCCCGAACTCCACTGTATTCGGCGGCATAATAAATAAAATGCGAAAGTAAGGTAAATTTCTAAATTCTACTCACTAGATTACGAAAAAATATTAGTGGTTACTCTTAATAAATTATTAGAGGCAAGGTCTGTGAAAATAAAGTTCTTTGAAAAGAAGATTCTTCGGAAATGTTTAGGTTCATTTTTTCCCCCGTTTCTCAACTTTTCTTTTAGATGTCAAAAGTATTAATTATGCTAATAAAAATATATAACTGACAAATAAAAATTGATGTGTACGCTAACTTTTTTTATAGCCGTTACCCTTACTGGGCACGAGGTGTCTATGGGGACTAAATTGAATACTATGTGTAAAAAATGAAACGTTTTTTTTCGTATTAATACTTAGTAACACTTTAACATATCTAAATGATAAAAAGATTGTTATCTTATAACAGCATTGAGTCATTAAGATAAATGAGTAAAATAGCTAACGTTTAGTTCTTAATTTAAAAACATTAATAACTTGTACATTTATAAAACAAAATAATAGAATGGTTGAGCACGACGAGGCTGTTTATCCATAATTTAATAAGTTTTCAAACAACCGCTATAAGGGAGTGGTATATTCTGTGGCACGAATTTAATAACTTTGTCACATTCACTGCAAAATGAACCCTAGCGTTATATGTTACAATCTTATTTAGAACATTTTGCGAGTAATAGATGCGTTTGAGCTTTTAGCAATTTGAAAAAGGAATTTGACATTTTAGCTTCGTTTTGATATTAGAACGGCTGTGTTGAAGATGCTAAAACTGTTATATAATGATTATGAGCCGTGCTTGTATGGAACAGAGTTTAAATTCGTACGCCAAATCGAAGAACTGCGCGGTTGGCATTCACAATCACATCGACAATTTTGTAAGAATTTAAAATTAAATGGCACCAATTTGCAACTAAACGCATACTACTTGACTGCGAAATGTAATTTCATGCAGAAACGTGTTACATAATTATAACAATGATAAAGTTTACGTTTATTCTCATTATTTCACTATCTAATTATGTTGTATCGAGTCGCAAGAGCCAGAGGAATTAGGGCCTCGACGATGCCCTACATGATGATAGTGAATTACAGTCAATAAGTATGTAATATGATTTGCCCTGAAATGATTTTGGTGTTCATGGAGTCTATGTGTACACATTATAATTCTACTAAGTATTTAACTATTTTAAATTATCATTTTTATATGTTAATAGGTTCATCTCCTTCTACTGCCTAAGAGGTAGGCCTCTTCGACGATTACAAGCATTATTTTTAGTCAAATTTTTGTCTGTTTATTTTTATATTGACGAAGTAACCTATTAATTAGTTGTGGCGGATTTACGAAACCCTCCATTTCGTTCGCTTTATCGTGTTCTTCCTTATATTAGAAGCCTTACAAGGATAACTTTATGTAACTAATAAATCTGTGTATTATTATAAATGAAAGTGTTTTATAACAGGAACAAGTTAGTGTATGGTAAATGCCATAGACAAATGTTTATGTAAATCATACGCTATAGCAGTGTCATGAGAATAAATAATAAATCTTATGATACATAATTTATTGTGACGTTAAACTGCTCTCATTCTTAATATAATAAAAACCTTAGATTATTAATACGTTTCATAATATTTAGAGTGTTTTGACTAAATTTTAAAAATATGATGTTTTTATCATAAAATTTACCCGTAGACAATACAAGTCTAATATTCCTTTATCGATACGTTGGACTAGTGCACAGTAGTTAGTGTAAGTGTAATAAATTAAAAATAACATTTTTTACAATTAAATAAATTTACGACATATGGTAGCAAAATTGTTTGTGGACTTCATAAATCATTTCATGTGTAAACATACCATCAATTAAAGCTGTCTATGCAGAACACGATGCCAAATAAGGCAGACTATAGTGTTGAATCATCTTTTTCTTAACACCCACGATAGTACCGTTCATCTAGTTTCGTACTGAAAAAAGTTTTTTTTTTGTCTTTGCCTCGCTTAACGTGCTTTATTCTGTGGCTTCATTTTATTATCTGTGGTAACTACGTGATGTGGAAACTCCGAGAGATGCAACTATCAAATTAAGGTCAAATTTGATTATGGGTTTAGTATCATCATCATCGTTTTTATCATTCCACCGTAGGAATGTAATCAGTTTCTTTTCGCAAATAGCAAGTTTAAGGCCTTAGATAATGGCGTTTCTTTATATCACTTGAATTTTCGTAGAAAACTTGTTAATGGCTAATTTACTTTTAAAAACAACTCGAAAATACGTTTTGTATGAACTACATTTACATGCTGTACTACCAGTAGAGTTATGAAAATAACAAAGTTGTTAGTACATATGTTCCGTGTGCGCATCTCACGCGGTCATCTGATCTGAAACTAAGCAGAGAGCATGCTAAGACAGACAGCTCATAATCTACGTACGCGCGGTATGGCGAGCTTTGGCTTTTCACAGCTGTATGGCGTACGGGCATCAGTATAGACGGTGCCGGAAGCTGTGATATGTGATCCCCAACTCACACGCCCACCGTGGGGATTATGGGCAGCGGACCTCTGAATCTGATGGAGGGGAAACCATGTTCAGGTGTTGGTTGTAATAGGCTGATGATGATGATGATGAAACTCCATTCACATGTCTAAATATATAGACACAGAAGTACAGCCGAGCGCAGAACAAATACTGGTATTATTACGCAAAAATGTTTGACCTTCGGTTGCCAATCGAACATATGAACCTCGGTGCGGCAGTCAGGGTTGCTAATCATTGGACCAACGGGCCATATGAATATTAATACAAAAACGGACAATCTACACGTGTTATGTATATAGTTTTATACTTATAACCGGAAAAACCTCGTTCTCCTTGGATGGAACGGTGCGTGGATGTGAGACCGACAGGTGACACGAGATTATTGTCACGACATCCTTGTATAGCCAGTGAGTTAGTTTGATGAGGTATTTATTGATAATTATGTTGGTTTTGTCATCGAATCGACTAATGGACGTGTTAACAAAACTTTGTCGTGTCGATTTGTGGGTATTCACTGGCGGCTCAAGAGTTTTTACCAATGAAAAGAATTAAAATTTAATAAAGACGAAACAGCGCCACCTAGGTGATTTTTAATTTTATAGCTGCGATCAGATTAAATACGTAGCCACAGTCGTACGTACACTCCATATTCATATCATAAATGCGAAAGTAAGTGTCTGTTAGTCTGCTACGCTTTCACGGCTAAGCCGCTGAACCGATTTTGATAATTTTTAATATAGAAATAGTACCAGAGCTGCAAGTTAGGACGTAAGCTTTATTTTTATTTTTTATTTACATGTTTTGAACATAACATTTCATACGGAACAAAAACTGCAATTTATGTGTAAAAAATTTATTCGGTACTAAAGAGTCGTTAATTAATAGTATATTTTTAAAATTGTGATTGAAAATGTTTAATAATAAAAATTATGTTTTATAAGTGCTATAGAATTATGAAACAAATTTTAAACGCGAAAAAAGAAGCAAATTTATTTCATATGCTCAACGAAGCGAATGCATAACGTCTAGTTTATATAAAGTTCATATAATACGAAAATTTTAATTATATAGCACAGATAAAAATTATGTCATACAAATAACGTAATCTTTCCATCACGTATACTTCCTGCCGTTACAATACTAAAACTAAACATTCTCAAGTATTATCTTAATTAGACATTATTCCGAGTTATAACGGCATGCGGCATGTCGTCGCATGTTATACCTCGTGGTTCGTTTCATTTAACATTCGATCCTAATATTTAACGGTTTCGAAACTGCTGCGGTAAAAAAACTACAATCATATTATAAAAAAAGATATTGGCGTTCTTGTCTATGAAATTTGACATTATGACGATGTGACATTTGCACGACAGAAATTCCAATTTTAAATTACCCACTGTTTTATTTTGAATGTCATATCAGCTTGTTTAAGTCTTTAAATAGTAATAAAACATCTTGAGTCACGTTTGGTTAGATAAATAGATTGAATAAAACACATTTACTGGAGCTTTCTGAACCACACGTCAAATTTTATTAGATAATTTTGACGGATCACCTGACAGATTGTTTCTCGTCGCTCATTGCACCCCCTCTCCCATTCGTTTTTTTTATAGCTATTTCAAATAGATACGTGATTAGCGAAGATTTTTTATTCCTGTGTTATGGAAATGCATGAAAAACTTAGGAAATAAATAAAATTAAGTCCGCTATTATGTTAAACCAAGTTTTAAAATTCGTAGCCACGGAGACGTCGCTTCAGCTTTTCATTTAATTTTTTTGTATTATCTATGTATATCTTATTGTTTCTCTTCCTACGTTATGTATGGTATATGGTAGTTTAGAATGACAAGTTATTCATTTATATATACATATTTAATATGGACAACACATTATAAACAGTGAGTTAAATTAGCTTATCTTACTGTTTTTAAAACACTAAAAATCATAAAAACTTGATTCATAATTAGATCGTCTTTAACCATTTCCCAAAACCTGTTGGCTGATATTCGACTGTTGCAGCCGTACTAGCGCTCTGCAATAATGCAGTAACCGCTCACCTGTATATTCGTTATAGATTTGGTACAGTATTAAGACTAGTCAAATGTAAGACTCTAGTCTATTGGACTCCAGTCCTTTGAGCTAGGCAGCCACAGAACACCGAGTAGCGAGTATCTCACGAACCTAACGCGTTTGTTCTAATTACGTTCAATTCACGTGTCACGCCCGCGCACTAATTAATTTATTATAAAGTTAATTATAATTAACATTTATGTTCAGGAGTGTACGTAATATCTGTCAAACACACAATATTAGGGCGGGGCCTTTTGTCGTGGATACAGCCCTGCTGAAATGTATATTATCTCGCCGCTTTTGTTGTTATATACAATGGATTATTCAGTGACCTTGTCGTTAAATAATCTTTATACAAGCTTATTTACAATAGGTTAAGGAACAATACTATTTGGAGTTTTTCCTATTCAATTGCACGAATCGTTATGCATTTTTTTTTAATTATGACTTAATAATTATACAGTTAAATAAAAAAATATTTAGTATTTTTTGTTAGAAGTTTGCGAATGTACATTTTCTGTTAGCAAAGAATACAAGTAGTTTTCTGCTGTTTGTAATTTTACTTTTAATAATTTATTGATTAAAAGACTTTGCATGCCTGATTGGTCAAGTGATTGTGAGCTCGTCTGTTGATCAAAAGAACTTGGGTTTGATTCCCGGGTCGGGCACAGAATTGTCGAGTTTATAATTGCATAATGAAAAGTAAACGTAACCGGTGAATCGTCGGAGTGTGTGTACCACACTGATCTGTATTCGGAGAACCGCGGGCGTGTCTTAAAATTATTACAGAATAAATTTAACAGATGTAAAAAAGCTACCTTTCAACTATTCACCTATATATCGACGACTTGTTTTTCAGCCGACCTATTTCCCTTTTATTTCCTGTGCGTGGCTCGCGAGTCGTTGCAGTGGTTCTGTTGTGCGCGCGCTCGCTTTGAGCTGGCTCGCTGTGCACAACGGCGCCGGTGCACGGCACGGGACGCACGCCCGGGCGAGCGCGCCGCCAGTGCGTCCTGTCGCGGGCATCGAGTCATGAAACACGAGCGATTACTTAATGAATATTGCTTAGCTAACACTGAGCTCACTATAGTAACTCTTTGAGTGCCTGGTGAAACGTTGGAGTGTATTAAATTTCTCTGCCTAACTTTTTTGGGTAATGGAGGCCTAATATGACGTAAATGTTATGGATGTTATCGTTTATATTTGTTTTTGTGAATTATACATTTCCATAATTAACGGATCGATATTTTCATGTTACAAATCTATATCGACGCTTGGCTGAGTGGTGATGAGTGATGATGAGGAACCAAAAGAGCACATTATAAATGAACACCTTTTGAAGTCATTGTTATAAAATACGAGAATCTTTATCTTATTCATTACCAAAAAAATCGCTACGTTGTAATATCGCTACGCTTATAATGATGACGTACCAGAATGATTATATTCATAAACGATAGTGATGAATATCGATTCCTACGACCCACAGGACAAGTCCGTCATAATTTATAGGTCGAGTTGAGGGATATGGACGTTCCCACTGTTATGGGTATGACTAAATTCCCTTCATCTATGTGCACGTGCATATTTTTACAAGCGATAATGTAAAAGTAATGCTGCTCCCATGATAGTAGTTTGGAATATAATAGTAAATGTAGTTATTTCGCTTAAGTAAGGTGTCTCACTCTTTTATGGGGAATTGTATTAGCATAAGCAGTAAAATACCAAAAGATGTTATTAAATGTGGGAATATTCTGCATTCCTCTGCCTACCCCTTCGCGGATTACAGGCGTGAAGAATTTTTTTATTACGTTATTAATTTCCTCGAGAGAGAAAAATTAAATAAAATTATTAAGATAAACACGCTTGGTGTGATTAACTTCAGCCCCACATTGAATTGGTTCATATTGTATTATTCTATGCATGGGTATACCTAGTTTTTTGTCGTTTCTCATGCTTACGTTCAGACGCACTCCTCTCGGTGTACAGGAAGTGATTGATTGAAAGAATATGTTTAAAAAAATGCCATTTAAATTTGGGCCCAGTGTAAGGTAATGGGCTCACCCCTTATTCCACGGTGTTGCCTATAACATAGCCGGTGAAACGTGGATGTGTACTCTTCTTCCTACCTTTTCGGAGTCGTACATGTGTGATGTTGTTATGCTAACAACCGCTACCGCCTCTAACTTGAACGCTCCCGCAAGGTGCACGGCTCCGGACACCTGTTGTGACGTCACCTCCACTCGCGTCGCCCCTTTGTTTGGGACTTTTAGTTTTTTATATTCGTCAAGCTCCCCTTTGTTCGAAGTTCTATGTTCGTGGGTTAGCGAGGTGTGCTTTGTGGAACATTGAAAAGGGAAGGGGGAGGGGGGGGGAGTGTTATTATCTACACACCAATAATCTTCGAACATTGTGGCTTTTACATACGAGTAAATGTTCATCCGACAGGCACACGACGCGTCCCCACTTTTTTCATGAACGTAGCAGAAGTGTAATGTGGAGTGGAAGTCATGTTGAGAATTGGTTCATATTGTATTATTGTATGCATGAGTATACCTAGTTTTTTGTCGTCTTTCATGGACTTTACCGTTTGAGTTATTCTGATCAATTGCCTTAAAAATTATTTTGTGTTCTGTCACAAAAGCCTATAACTAATGTTTAGTGTATACAGATATGAATGCACACAAGAAGGGACTAGTTCAAATGAGGTTTCTTGTCAGTCTATGTTTGCTGTAGTTGTACTTCTAGTTTAGTGTAACTGAGATTGTCCATCGGCGTAACATATAGGATAACAAAATGCGGTCGCAAGCCCAATGCGTAACCAAGCCGTTTGTTAATGCGTAACAATTTCGCTGTTATTGTTGTGTTATTATTATTATTATTATTACTATCCGTTCGCACGCAGTCGCCTGCGCGGCCAGTTTATATAAATGTAACATAATAGTATTTTTACGATCGATTTTATTGATCGCAAGTGTTATATCAGCCGCAGGTCGGTCCGCGTATCACGATTTCGCTATAAGGTAATATGTTTTTTTTATTGCCACACGCTTCGTATACATCGCCCCCGATTTATTGTTGAGTCGCCTGTACACAATCCGGCAACTCGTGGCTAGTCAGTCCGTCAAATCGTACGGTTCGATTGTGTATTTGATTCGTATCGATTTTCAAATCAAAGGTATAAATAATTCTGGCAGGTGTAGTAGTAGTTTTCGACCATTTGAACACGTCTTGTAGCTATGTGTTTTTATAGCCATTTCTTTTTTTTTGTCAACACGAATGTCAGAGTTAGATTTCAAAAAAGGAACATGTGCTATATTTAGCAATCTTTCGAATTAGTTATGATTCTATGTTTGTCAATTTTTCAACCAAATTATGATTCTGTATTTATTAACCTTTCGACCAAATCCACTGAAATTAAATGTCGTGTGTACGTACGGTCCATTATGAGGTCGTATCACATTATTTTTAAAGCCATTGGCACTATAACTAAGATTGACCGGTCGAATGGCTCTGTTATGAACTTAATAACATTAATATACTTTTTACGATTTTGTTATAGATTTTTAGAAATTTTAACTACACAGGCTGTTGCTCGGGGTTTTGTTAGTTTATACATTCTGCGTTTGTCCTAGATATTTTATGCAATTATTTTTTTCGCGATATTTTCAAAAACGTATGTTTTTTACCTTACCATGATTTCTACCTACTCCGTAGGCACAACAATCTTCTCTTCAAACACAAATTAGCTGACCTGACATTATTTTTTATAATGATATTTTTTATATAACAATTCATTGTAATTACTTGTAATAACAACTCATTGTTTTTTACCAATAATGCAGTGGATATTGCTAGGATTATGTTCATAAAGTTGTTTTACACGTGCGTGTTAATTATGGTCGCTCGGGATCATGATGATGATGATGAATAAGTGTTAGATTAAATCATCCTCCCACGCTCGGCGGCCGGAGCGCGTCCATGTATGTAATGGTACCTTCGGTGCTCGGTGCATGCGTCATGATGGATATGTAGGAGGCACTGGAAGTGCTGCTGGTATTTTCCAGAAAATATTCGTGAATTCGTTCTCTTTTACATTTTATTAAGGCCCTCCTTTCATAGGTTTCAATCTTTGCGCTCCTTTCTTTGTAAAACTGACACAGGTTTACGATGAAGAAGGGACCCTGCACAACTTTGGACAATTGAATAATGTTCTTTAATGATATTTAGCGAAGAGGGAACTGTCTAAGAGTGAAAGGACAAAAAGAATTGATTATTGTGGCGGAGATATTGACGCTGAGAAGAATAAACCTAAATTATTTGTAAGGTACGCATTCTTCAACGTACCCTCAATTGTCTGCCAGTGATACTCATAACTCAAGTATACTTTGGATTTTCCTAATTTTAAGTTGCAATGTACATAATTGACAAGAGAATCATCTACAAAAACAGTAAGGTCAAGTTCATTCCGTGTGCAATAGTTTTTCCATTTTTGGCTTAATACGTGAACGAGCATTGAGTCATGTCTGACATCACGGTCACGTGTCGAGAAAAGAATATGTAAACAAACGTGGGAGTGGCGGACACTTGCTGATCTATTGCGTGATCGGTGCTTGTTTGTGAAGTAGCGGCATATACCACACGAGGCGATGCGGTCACCACAGTATTCTTGTACACTAGAACTTCTTGAACGCTCCTTAGATCAAACGCGCAGTCTAAACAAGCAGTTTGCTAGTATCGCATCACCGAATCCTCGCGGTGTTCTTTAGAACGGCAGATTTTAGGATAGGATCCTAAAATCTGCCGTTCTAAAGAACACCGCGAGGATTCGGACGAAAACTAGGTATCCATGGTTATACAAAAATTGAATGAATTGGACTATAAAACAATTCGCATCTTCTACTTCGATAACGTTTAATAAAACGCGGAAATCATGTAGTGGTAAAATATCATCTTCATTATCATTAGGTCACTGAGTCAATCCACTGTTATTCATAAACTTCAATGTGACATCGACACAATCTAATTTATTCAAATTCAAGCTTCTTCCTAGAATTCTTTCTTATCCACCTCATTTTTTTAATACCCCCGTCACGTTTTGAGAACTGACAATTTACTACATTACTAAGCTCTACTTCTCAAGTTAAGTTGTCTTGTCAAAAAATGAGCGTCTTATGAGCGTCTGCCCAGTCTGATGTGAATCAACGTCCCGGCACTGTTGAGGTTTGAATATAAAGGTATCAGTTTCATTGAACTGTGAACTAGTTTCACGGCATGGCGTTTTAAAAAGTTTTTTATGACATAACAGTTTCTTTTTTTTTTTAAATGACGGCCATAATATCACATGAGAACGCGGTTTTTTGTATTCATGTAGAAGAATCCGAATAGATTAATTTTGGGTATTTCAGGGAGTATAAAGAATCTTTCAGTGACTTGAAAATGAAAGACTGAGGATGGAAGTTCTGATGTAAGGGATGTCGGTCTGTAAAACTATATCTGGTGTTAATACCTATGACCATATTTTGCGGCTTACGTCTGTTATATAAAAATCTATTGACGGCCACGATCAATTTTACTACGGATCGTATATCATGCCGTAGTCGCTACAAAACCGATTACAAATCTATGTGGAATTCGGTGCCACTGGAGACAATGACCCAACCAACACTTTCACCAACCTTGCCGACGTCGCCCACGCTCTCGTCAGGGTTGGCACGTTGGAAAAACACGACCGTAGTTCTGTTGGTGTTTCAACCGATTTCAATACAATAATTATAGGATCATCTTTGTACGAATAAAGACTTTACAGCCCTATGGAGAAAACATGCTACTAGTGTTGATTTGTGGCCGTCAATATTTTTATTGCTGGAATATCTCCATTTTACTTTATTTTTATTCATTGTTACTTTACAGTTCAAAGGGTGAAATTAATTGATAATATTATAATCAGTGTTGGTGACAATCCTATATAATTTATTTAACCAAAAATGTCCGTCTGTTTTAGTGGTATACAAAATTGCAACCGTCCGCTTGACAAAGACAGACAAAGAGTATTGAATGCTATAGAAGTATATAATTCTAACAAGTAATGAACCAGTGACTCAATTTTTTTTTACAAAATTTTGTTAAATTATTTCAAGTTGATATTTTGAATGATGTAGTCAGATCTTTGTGGTGACAGCCCTGCGAGGTCTGTCTATCTAACAGTATCGGCCGTTATTGGACGTTGGGTCCATTGTGGGCTAATTGGGTCAGTAATGTCAGACATTGTGACTAATCCGAACTCAATGTGTAAAGGCGCATTACTAGACGTTATAATCTGTGACAATATTCAAAGATTTTAAAAACACACATTTCCACTTCGATATTAACTAGTAAAATATCCCCCTCCAACCAGGTGCTCTGACGACCGGAAAGAAAGGCTGGATGCATTTTAATTTAAAAGACTGAAGCCCGTGTGGAGTTGCGCCGATTAGTGGAGGTTCTATGTGCATCTAATAACAACTATTCAATATAATAATAGTTACTACTATTAATAACTTCTAATGCTATGGACAATGACAACGCCAAAAGTAAACAAATATATCGACGTCGTATTGCACGACCCTATTCATCATAAGGTTGTTATTGATTTATGTGTTGGTTGCGTCAGGACTAGTGCAGCGACGGGAATAAACCCGGGACGAAGGACTTACCGAGGTTAAAGGTCTCTGACACGATTAAAGAGACAATATTGGACGATAGCAAGCGGATACCATTCCTCAAGGCAAAGCACCTCTCCCCTCCCATCTTACCCCTGCCATTGTAACCAAAGAACGGATATTATTTCTTAATTAACACCTGTTTTAGTTCCTATTCGATTTGGCAATATAATGTTTGGCAATTGGCAATATAATGTTTGTTTATAATGTTTGGCAAGTTTCGTTATTTACTTGTCACTGGCTAGCTGTAGCTACCTTACGTACCGGTGACACAACGTCACGTAACACGCAAGATCCAGCGGTCGCGGATATCAGTACCAATGAAATTTTAGCATTACGTCACAGGGGAAGAGACGCTTGAAGCGCTGAGCTACATTCAAATTGTTACCGACGTGTTGCGTGCATAGGCAACTTGAAATCGATGACACGCGCTGCCGCCACGAGATCTGTCATTACGAAATACTCGCCTGTCGTACAATAATGTTTAACGTGTGTGTGTGTGTGTGTAGGAAATGATTTTTTTTTTCATTTAAACCAGAACGATATCTTGTGTGCCACCTGTACATTGCATATGAAAGATGTAATAGACCCCTTGCATCTACTGTGCGTTATTTTGTAAATAATACTCGTTTCAAGTTGTTTTGTGATAACGTTAATTGCTGTATAAATTAATAAATTTTTAATAATAACGTATTTTAAAAAAGGGAAGTAAACCGGACAGGTAGTTTTAGTATTTATTTTCAGAATATCGTTATTACAACAATGCAAAATATTATAATATTATTATAACCGTGGTCTTTTTAGGTATATTTTAATATTGATTGGGTCATGGGGAATAGCAATTCGGTTATTGTTTATCTTGTCTCCTTCTATCTTAGAAAGTTCGTAACAGAATATTTAATCGTAAATACTAACAGATCTTGCTGTGGATTAGATTTAACGGAGTCTGCACTATCTTCCGCTCGACTTTAAGTCACCTCATTACGCGGCAAATATTGATAAGCGAGAAACCGAAAGTGCTCTGAACAATCTCTGAATCACATCTCAATCATGCTTGACTGGACGCGGCATATCGGGTGTAACTATCATAACATCACGACTGTATTTCCCTGAAGAGGTACGCAGAGAATGATAGTAGTCCCATTTTTAACCAGTTATATTGTTTCGGCACAAATCTATACTCCATATGAAGATAAAAATTATGTCAAATAAGTAGTTGACACTTGGGTCATTGTAAAACAAACTTTTCACTTTACACCTTCTGCCGTAATGGCCTAGAATCTAAAACTGATTATACTCGTCTTTTATGTAATTCAGCATTTATTAACAATTTCAAAGTATTTTATGTAATTCTCTTTAGCTATTTTATCTGTGTGAAAATAATAAAGAAAACGATTACAGCAAATAATTTTAAATTACCATAACTGATTAATTTGACATTTCGCGCCAATTTTGCGGCGTTGAGTCGGCGTGCTTTTCGTTTTCTTTATCTGTGACCAACACAGATAAGCAATTTGCTCAATTGTTTTTAAAACATTGTCTGACTATCATCTTACGACATGTTTTTTATGCATAGATTTATTAAAGGGAAGCTATACGCAGGCCCATGAGTGCGAGTGTTCAACAAATAATAAAAAGGAAGTTGAGAGACCAATACTTATCTCGCTCAAAAAACGCGCAAAAAAGAGATACGGATAGCCTCTTTTGCTCTTCATTTTTTCGATGGGCACATTTTAAGCTGGCTCCTCTTCTACTTATATGTATAATAAATTTATAACTATACATGTTTTTATGTACGTTAAAATGCTTATTCTTGAAATAAATATCTTCTAATAATGATATGTATATCAGCTCCATTTTATATAGGTGTCAACATATTACATATTAGGCTAATCATATAATTAACATTGAATAACTTTTGTAAAATAAAAGTGCCAACAGTATAACATTAGTATACATATATACCTACATTACTAAATACTACCCAAGCGAAGGCTCGAGAAACAGAGTGGAGTGTGTGATCCATTACGAACGTTATAGTTAGTTTGCGATATACAAAAGCTTTTGTAGGTCAAGTTTGTGTTGTGGTTGATGTGCAGCTAACGACACGATAATTATTGTGCTTAATTACATTTTATTATACTCGGCATTCCCATAACGCTGAATATTGTACTTATTACTTTCCCTTAATACACGATTATTACTATATATTACTTTCCCTTAATACACGATTTAAATCTTGATACTATTATTTAACGTATCTTAGTTTCCGCTTATTAAGCACATAAAATTTTGAAAAATACTGTGATTCTACATTATTAACATTTTTCTCTTTTGTTTCAGGATCTGATCCCGCCACAAGATACGGAATCCTATCTTTTGAAAACACAAAATGCGATAACAAATCTACAAGCGAAGCTACAATCCTCGAGGACCCACAACTTTAGCAATATTCCCTCGCAACTCACCTCGAGCTTGATCAGCGAGAAGACCCTCGTATCCCGGTTACCTCTATCCCAACTGAGCCGGTCGAACTCGCTCAACTACCGACTTAGGAAGAAGGATAATTCCGGTGATAATAGTCCGTTGAGAAGTCCAGGAAACTATGTCATTACGGGTTCCACGAAAATCCCGGAGGGCACTAGAATTCTTCTCAATAACGCATCACGATCCCTCGACACGGATAGACGGGGTCGCGACTCGAATATGAACAGTCCAAACTCCGACCGAGGTCTATTGAGTAACAGTTCCGACGACAAAACTTTGTCGAACAGACCTCAATACGACGTCGAGGCTATCCTATCGCCGCATAGGAAAACGCACTCCAGACACAGATCCTTCGACGGGAAGAACGCAATTGAATATTTCACTAGCGACGTGAACAACGCGAATCAAGCCGTGTGTCTCAAAACTGTCCTCAAAAATAATGCCTTGGAAGCCAAAGGCTATCCGAGAATCGAACAAACACGTTGTCATAGCGATAACAAGAAGAGCCATCAGAGGGTTTTCAGCGATGGCACCACCAAGCAATTAAAGCCTATGTACAGCAGTAATAATACTGCTTTTGGTTCGTCCATCAAACGATCTAGTTCCTTCAATACGGTTAATAAGAATAACAATTACTTGGACGTTAGACTCGCGTCTAGGCGATCCAGTGGACAGTCTGAAGAAAAGGACTACTTGACTGATGAATCCGACAACGGGTCGTTCGATAAGTCGCAGGATTTAAGATACAAACGTCAGGTAATCAGAGGTAGGATTGATTCTCCAGATTTGAAATCGATTGCGCCCGCGAATTCACCAAGATGTCCGAACACGCCGGAGTTGCAGAGGAAGTTCGGCCCGGGTTTGGTCAGGAATTCTATACGAGTGACAAATAAAGAGAGGAACTTGAATACGAGGATGTCAGAACCGCCAATAGCGAGAGAGGAGAGAGCAAAACCGAGCAATCACCAGAGTAGAAGGATATCGGAGCCAACGCGGCAGGCTGTTTTGAATAGGCTGACTAAATCTAGGTCTTCTACTAGGGAGTTCCAGCCGAAAAGCCAAGAGAAAGGTGATATTATCATTTATGTATAAAATGTTAACATTATTTATAGTAACGTAACTTTACGCCTGTAATCCCCGAAGAGTTTAGGCAGAGGTGTGCAGAACACTCTCACGTTTCACCGGGTACGTTTACGTCCCACAATGGAATAGGTGGAGAGTCTATTGCCAGCCATCGGGCACATATCCAGACTCCGAACCACTACTTGAAAATCTAAATGAGATAATTTTGTAGCGTTCGTACCGGTAATCGAACCCGGCACCTCTCGATCGGCAGTCACACTTGCAACCCACACGATCAACGAGGCAGTCAACGCTAAATCAATCGTGATTTTAAACGTTGCGACCCGTTGAATAGAATACGATAATATTGCTCTCTACGTTCATAAATTTTGTAGCTACATTAGAATGAAATCGTTTAATTCGTTACGACTCTTAAACGTTATTAGTTCCTTTGTCGTTAATATTATTTCTTTTCCCACTCCGTTAACGTTATACATTGTTACTTTCAAACATTAGTTTTTTTTTAATAGAAGTTCACTTTTTTCGGTTTTGTTAACCGTTCTCGTGATTCTCTTTTACTTTTCGTTAACACACGACTGCGGTGTCCTCGTTCGCTGTTTTACTTGTCGTTTCAACAATTAAGCACTATTGTTTTGTTTACGTTTTCGAAATGTTGTGGTCCTTGTTTAAATCTTACGAGAGGCTGCAGAATGACTGTAGTCTCGTTGCCATAATCGATTCGTCGACGTGTATTGTTTTCCCGTCATTAATGATTATTTATCCAGAATAATGCAATGCTCATTGGTGTCGACGTCCAATGTATTGATTTTGTCATTATCGCAGATGGCATAGAAGTATAATATATATTTTTATTTGAGTATTTGATGTATTGTAGGTTTTGCGTAGAAGAAATGGCAAGTGTATGTTTATGCGAAATTTTAGATGTCTATTATGCTTGAGAATAATTGAAAAGACGAAGATTAATAAAATTGAGTAGAATAAGTATAGGAACGTTTTGTAAAATATTGAACTAGTTTATTTTGAATATGACTCGTTTACGTATACTGTGCTGCATGTGCTTGATCATTAACAATGATTAATGTTACCAATCAATGACATCATGTCTCTGTTGACGGCTTAGCTATGTCGATTTCTATGTTCGCTAATGGCTTCCATTGCATTTGCTCTTCATGCCGTTTTAAACGATTATAAATTGAAATTTCTAAGTGTCATAGTTTAAAATCTACCTCTCGTAACCCACACTAGGGCAGGGTAGTATGGACAGTCCATTACTCGTCAAAAACTTTGTTTTGTCTTGGAGTTCGTATTGTGAAGAATGTCCTTTCTTTCAAAAATTCTAGGTCTAAAGAAACCCAGCCAGCACCGCTCGTCGTCTGCGCTAGCTTCCAAGGAGATCGAGTTCACCAATTGGAAGAAACGGGCCTCCTACGATCCGATGAAGGCAGCCCAGGAGGGCAAAAAGAAACAGCAGATGGCCAGACGGCAAGAGTGCCACAAGGACGACCTCAGTTCACCCAGGTACGTACTTCCACAATGTGTAGTTTATAGAAAAGAAATATAATAATAGGCTAACTTAATACGTTGTGGCATTTTCTGTCATTAGCGCTGTTTTTGTCTTTATAAGGGCAGTACTGATAAAGATAAATATAATATGATTTGGCTGTGCTGTTCCTATATGTAAAAATGAATGTTTAAGATGATTAAGGGATGATTAAATTTTATGATTTCATAAAATTGAGATTTCTATTTTTATATTTTCAAAGCAAAACTAAGCAGTGGAAAGTACTGCTATTTTGTGTAGTTACATTTTTATTTAAAGCTCATGGCTCCAAAGTACAGAAGCTCTACCCTTTTGTAGAATAAAATAAGTTAAAGGTTAGCAGAACAAAACAAATGTTATATTTCTAACATTCTTATATTCTTATCTAGAATTCATATATTTCCAGCCACTCCTCACCAGTGCACCGCTCCCAATCCTTCCACACCACAAACATGGCCGATTTGACTCTGGACTATTCTTCCGAGGAGACGGAGGACGATCAAATTGTGACGTTACCGATAGACCCGATGGTCACGTCGACTCACTCTGACATACTGGACCTCAGGCCCAAGGATTATAGAGAGAACCTGAGGAGGCAGGCCATGACAAACGATGTGGTGCTGTCGAGGGATTATGTCACTAACTTTCAGGTAAGATTTTATGTTAATGACGTATTTAAATCAAATCGTCATCATTTGCATTTTAATTAAAGCGTCATCAAATGTTCATCTCTAACAATGCGACTCCCGATCGAAAGGTCTCGGATTTGATTCCCGAGTCGAACACTAGAACACTTTCTAATCTAGATTTTCTAGTAGTGCCTCGGAGTCGGGATATATGCCCGATGCATGGCAATAGACTGACCATCTATTCCATAGTGGGACGTAAACGTAACTTGTGAAACGTGGCAGTGTTCTGCATTCCTCTGCCTACCTTTTCGGGGATTACACGCGTGATCTTAAATTTCGCTTAACTTATACAACATTTACGGTTTTTACAGGTGAACCAACCTTCAGTGAAGTCGAGACGTCGCACCGACAACGAAAGCAAGCGCAAAACTTTCATCATAGACGATATAACGCCAACCAAAGAGAATATAGACTTCCTCTCCAAAACCAAAGATGAAGTCGTAGACAAGAGGAAAACGTTCATATTGGACAGTGACACGAATTCGACCACGAACGGCAGCAGCCCGAGGAACTCGTCCATATTCAGTCACGAGAAGAACTCGCTGACGACAGGCACCAGCGACACGGAGGCGGAGAGCGGGACGGAGAGCGCGCCCGTGGTGTTGCGCCACGCGGGCAAGAGAGGGACGCCTGCGCAGGCCAAACAGAGGTCAGTGTGCACTGCGCGTTGTCTATGATACTGGCGGCGTTCTAACGGCCATGTCGATATTTTAAACATTTTTCGAAATTAGCGCAAATTATTTCAAACTTTCCATTTTATGATTAAACTATTATTATTTCATATATTCTTTAAAGCGATGTTTCCTAACTCAGGGCCTACGCCCCCAGGGGGGTAATTTGATCATTAAGGGGGCAATTTAAAAATCGATTCGACATTTGAAAATCTGCTTTTCATTTTGAAATATTACTCTTGTATTTTATTAACAATTTAATAGTAGAAACTATAATTTAATAGGTTCTAGGAAGTTAAGTTACGTAGGGGGCGGGGGAAGAGGGGCGGGGTATGGCACAAATAAGGTTGGGAAACACTGCTTTAAACCACACAATATTTAATGTGTCATCTCGGTGAAGAAATGAAATACCGTATAACTTTTGCTAAAGTTAGTTGCTTTTTTATCTTGGCAAACTTAAGACTATTGCAACACTGTATGTGTCCTAAGATTTATTTCTCAAAATAACATGTCATCATACTGTCATCTTCTTACATTAGTATGAAATTCCCTCGACTTCATCGGACCAAAGACAGTTCCATATGTGACAATCTGAAGCCCCCACCCGGCGCGTGTCCAGACACAGCGGCGACTGCTCGGCGTCGTCCGCGGCGCCCGGCGGCAAGCGGGCGCGCGCCGTGCAGCCGCGCTACCTCGACATCTCCAAGTACAAGAGCGAGAGCGCGGCCAAGAGCTTCCTGCGCCGCGACCCCAGCAAGACGTACGTGGGCGTGCTGGGCGAGCGGCCCGCGCGCCCGTCGCCGCGCCTGCGCGAGCTGGGTCAGCTCCCCGCACTGCCCGCGCATCAGTCGGCCGGCCCGGCCGAGCTGGCCGTCGCGCCGGGGGTCGTGGGTTCGATCCCCACCCGGAATAAATGTTTGTGTGATGAGCACAAGTGTTTGTTCTGTGTCTGGGTGTAAAAAATATCTATTGAAGTGTATATTTATATGTATACATGTAGTTTATCAGCCGCCTGGTTACCATGCCACAAGTTCTCTTGACGCTTACTTTGGGATCAGATCGCCGTCCCAAGATATTATTATATTGTTTACACCACATAACGCGTAGTACCGTTTATAACGTAAGATCACGCCTATAAAGCCCGGAGAGACCACCGCGACAGTCATACGTCACTTGATGGCACTCCACTTGTCTCAACTTATTTCTTGTTGCAGAACAAAAGAAGCAAGAGTTGGAGAAGTGGAAGCGGAGGGCATCGTACGACCCGAGGAAGGCGGCGGCGCTCGGCAAGCCGGCCAAGGCGCCGCCCAAGACCGCGAGGTAGGCCGACGCGCGTCCCCCGCCGCGGCGTGGGCCCACTGCTCGCCCCTCGCCCTGACAGCCGACTGGTAGCTCTCGAAGTAATGCACAGCGCTACTGTGCCTCATAACCATGCAGTGGGCCCAGCAGTGGCGCAGCACTTGTCACATTTTGAAAGAGAAACCCAATAACATCAAGTAATGGGTCGCTTATGACAAAACTGAATGTTGACGCTAAGTTGACAACAATTCGTTACGTGACATTTCAATCAATTAGTATTTAATCCAAAGAGATGTATGTTACGGGCATAAATGTATCAAAACATCTAGACTTGTAGATGGAAGGGGGTAAACGATTGGAACTGTATTATCAGGATTTGATCTGGAATACGATATATTAAAATGATTTCCACAATGATCTGGTCCAGCTTGTTGAATTAACGAACGTGTCAAGTAGCAGTCATTGTGGCCGTGTGCTTAGATGGATGGAGATTTTTGTATTGTTTGTGAGGGGTTTTGTTATTCATCTATTGGATTCCGTTAGAACAACCAGTCGACTGATGGACTCGAGGGCCGGTTGAGGTTCCAGGTTCTGACCTTGGGCGATCGTGAATGGTCAGACTTCACACCACATACTAAACTTGTGAATGTTTTCTTTTAGTTTTTTCAGCGAGTAGGAATTTAATTCGAAATCGCTAAGTGATTGCGGCTCAATTGTCCTGATTATCCTTGGATAGAATTTTCTCGCAGTGAATTTGTATA